>CM019824.1:24147630-24167475 GCA_009763385.1 Coix lacryma-jobi var. lacryma-jobi
ATGACCAAACAACCGTTGGTCTAGGGAAGAGCTAGTTGGTACTGGAACCTGTACTCATAAGCACACGAATGCGGGTGAAGGTATTTAATTGCGGGAGTAATACTATTCTGATGGGTGCATATACTACTTACGTATACTGGGTATGCACCTAAGATAGTATCTAGATTTAAATTCCTGCAATGTATTTATATATGTTGTGGGAATGGGCTGAAATGAGATTTTCTGCAGGTACGCTAACCTCGAATGCGTATGCATAGTTGACGACTAGTTATAACGAGAGTGCGTGTTATGCCACTGACCTAGAACGTGATTGCCGCCTCAGGCTGGCAATTTGTAAGGACGTAAAGGACGAGCATGCATCTTGTTTGTGCTTTCCTCATGAACATGCTTCTCTCACCCTTGTTCTATTAAGAAACAACTTGTTGTCAAATGTGACTAATATAATGGTAAAATATGAATGGTTGTTTGTGCATAGAAATGCTTCTCCCACCTTTATTCCTGTAATGGTGAAGTTGTTGTGAACTAGTGCTTCAATGTGATGTGATAGATTGCATGAGAAATGTGAGAAGCAATTAGTTGTTTGATGTGGTGTGTTGACCTGAGCTAGATATAATGTGGTCTTGTTCATGATGTTTGCTAGTGTGCGATGTTTATAGGAATGCTTCCATGTTAGTTAAACAAGTGATTGCTTGTTATAGGCTAGAAGTAAGTACCCTATCTGATGTTGCCTAGATAACCCTGTTAGTTATCATGTCGTGTGATTGTCTTGCTTTATATGATGTATGCTAGCAAGGTAGTTAAGCAAAAAGTTTCTAATGACTAAGTTCTTCCCTATGTTGAAGTGTCTTGTTGTAACCAAATGACTGGTGTAGTGTTGTTCTGCTTGTATAGCAAAACTATGCTAAAGTTTGTAATTCAATGTTTTGAGTTAGTTTTGTCTCGAAATGCTTCACCTAAGGAAACAACAAAACTTGTTGTTTGAAACTATTTTGTATGCAGTTTTGTTTGGGTTTGCTAATTGCTTCCTAAACTTGTTAAATGTGATAATGAAGCTAAGTTTGCCCAAAGGTTACAATTCTAGCTTTGTTAGCTTTGTGTTAACATACTTAGCAAGGAAATGTACTAAACATGTTGTTTAATTGCTTTTCCATGTTGTAAAAATGTAATCCTTTTCATGCTTACTTTCCTTGCAATGATGAAAACTAGAGTTATATGAATTAAGAGTTTATGCAACTAATTTTCATAGCTTTCTAGTCTCATGTTATTGCAAGAAAAAAATAAAACTTGATGTTAGACAACTTTAAATAGATTAAACTGTTTAAGTTGTTCTAAGCATGATTACTTGCTAGACTTGTGTAGGTTGTTTTACTTACTTCAAAATATTAAAAATGCTTGTAGTAGCCTACTAAAAGCAGGAGTGAGCTGCTCTAATCTTCCAGAGTTCTCTGGGTATAGATTGGATCGCTCTCTGTTTCACCTTGCTAAGTTATATAAGGAATTTAATTTGGGCTAATCATGAACTTCTGTAACATGTTTAAGATGTATATATAAACTATTTTCATAAATGGTTATGCCTAGAATTATGTTCTTATGTGCACCAAGCTTTATAGTTGTTCTCTAATCTAGTTTTGATCTTTACTAGCCATATGCTTTGTAAGAATTAAATACTTGCAAACCATTTAAGTGGGCTGCAATCTTAGCATTTATATCATGACTAGAATGTTTTCGAACTGTTGTTATGCTTGCTCGTACCCCAGATCAAGTTGTTGTATGTGTCTTGTTAATTGTTGTTACCTAGTGTCTCTTTATTCCTTCTTGGAATGTAGACTAGCATGAGCTTATTGCTTGTTGTCAGTTTATTAGACTAAATAAGTGAGTTGTTAGCTTTAAGTTGTGAACTGCTTATAGTTAACAAACAATTATGCCTTAGTTTCCTTGGTGTGTTTGCTTTTAGATAAAGAGTTATGTTCCAACTTAGTAAATAGGAAATAATATAATGGCAACATCTGTCCACCATATTTGTGTGTCTATGTCTGTTTGTGTGCTTTGGATAGATGCTTGGTTGGTTTGAGCTTGGTGATTAGTGTTGGTTGCTTAAGCTGTTTGGTTGTGTCTTCCAATGCTTGTTAAGGCTATGTGTAGATGTTCTGTTATCTAAGTGATGCTTTGGTTAGTCAACCTTTGTCCTTAGTGAGTACATGAGTGGTATGTCAACCTTCGTCTAGAATCGTGCTCAAGCCCTCTCGACCTTCCGAGATGCCCCGAGTAGAACCTTTGTTGCTTAAGGCCTGTGTTTGTGTGTCTAGTTTGATAGTTTAGAATGCTTGTGCCAAAGACCTGTACCTATGCCTGTCCATGACCTTGGTTAGACCATCTAGCCCAAGTTAAGCTTCCTAAATGCTAGTTCCAAACCATGGTATGCCTATGCTTGTTTGTGTAGCCATGCCTTTGCCTAACCTATAGACCCAAGCTTGGCCCCTTTTAAGTGTTTCCAAGCCATGGATGTTTTGTATCCCTTGTGAAGGCCCTTGTTGGTTTAACCAGCCAAGTTAAGTTCCTGCTAACCTCAGCCTTTTGACCGTACTTTGTCTTGCCCAGTTATGGAGACCATGCCCAAATCTTTGTTGTATCCGCCCGGTTGCCCTTTCGATGCTGCTTGGTAAAATCAAGTTCGTCTAATCTTTTGCTTGTCATGACCTTTGTGTGCACAAGGCGTATCTTTGTTGTCTTGTGTCGTGTTCTGTCCTGGAAATCACCTCCTTTATGATTTCCATACCTTGTGATCATCCTTGTCTTGCTAGCATGTGCCTTGCATGTGACGCCTTCTCCATGCAAGATTTATCTGCGTCATGTAGGATTTCTCATTGGTTTTGAATTCAATAATGATGTCTTGGTTAAGAACTAATGGTGCCGCGACGAAACCGAGAGCCTCCTGTGGATACGCGGCCATGGTTGTGCTGCTCGGCACGCGCTGGTATCGTGGTTTCTAGTCGAGATTCATTAGGGAAACTATGCCAATGTGTTATCTTTCATGAAGCTTTCTCGTTGTTATCTCCTATATTCCTTCAAAGAAATCTGTATGGCAGATCAGATGTGGCAGTGTTTCTTTTTGAAGATGACAAAGAGGATTACCTTTTCCAGAATCAATCAGTAATGAAAGCAGTAACAAACTGAAAGAGGTGGTAGACAAAGGACTTTGTTTAATCTACAACAATGACCGAACAACATATATGGTCATAGTGCAGTGAAGTGGCACAAAATAGTTAAGGTGGATATGCACCAGCTATGGGATATGTAACAGAGATGGTGTGTTATTGGATAAGATACTTGAGAACCGAAAAGTTTTCTATCTGAACTTAACAAGAATTTATGCGTGATGATCTTATAATCAACCCAATCCTCCCAGATATGCCTGATTCCGTGTTGACATTGGTGGTAAATGCACGCCCTGATGTTCAACATTGCTTGTAGTAAAAGCTGAAGCCTTAGAGCTTTTTAGTGTTGAGAGACAACTGATTAGTTTCGGCCATGGAAAGGCTAATATCGAGTTCAGAAATAACTCTTGGGTAGCTATGAAGGCTATTTCTCACCGAACAGTGTTATATCAGAAGTCTGTGAACCAACTAACGTTGTTTGTGGTACTCGTACATCCTAGTTTCTGTCGTGTTCAGACCAACTCTATCTCGGAGAAATTACAATGGCAGTACAAGATACTACACCAGCCTAGTAACTCAGTAAAAATTACACCTGGAATAAGGACTGCTTGGTGATATGTTTGGCTACTATGAAAAGATTATTCTAAACTGTTTGGGGGCTAGCTAGAAAGAACATTCAGAATCAGTCGCTTATTCTTGAGCAGTTAAGGTATTCTACAAAATCAACTCATAAAAAGTACGAATTGATGGCAAATAGAAGTGTCAAACAACAGATTTCGGATTATGTCCCTGCATTACTGAGTGAATTTAGGGAAGTCACTCTATGGCCAAGGTAGTTCGACAAGTCAGTTCCACTGAGTTACAAATACATCATGAAGAAGAATAATGTTGATCTGCTTAGTAGGACAGAAATTTGGTAGTAGATATTTTACCCAAGAGGTTGCATCAAATTCAACCTAAGTTTCTGTCGTTGTTTGGAGATGGGATTTTTCCGTAAAGAAGGGTCGGCAAAAGAGTGGAATGGATTGAGTCAGCTATCACATTCACCGCTCTCCCAAGAGACTCAGATAATACAGTGTTGTCCTCAGAAAAACAGAACTGCACACATAGGAATCTTATGTAGCTTTCCATCAACTGCTATCTGCTAGAACGTACATTTACCAATGGTATACAGAGGTTGTTGGTCAGCCAGTTCCTCCAAGTCTCGAAGGAAGTTGCTTTGTAATTATGTCGGCCAGACGAAGGTCCAGTAAATTGGCAATATTATCTTGGATTCCTCTTAAAAGTAACCATACAATTTTGGTTTCCGTATAGATTTATCAATAATGTGTTGAGTGTATCTCAATGATTAACGTGAATCAACAAAGGAAATTTTTCAAACAAGAGCGAGCAAGCAGAAGACGACTTGAAAGATTGAAAGTTGTTCTATTCCAGACCGTTCTTTTCTGCTGGGAAGTCAGTACCTTAAACTTTTGGTAGCTAGTAAGGATAAGTGATATGCTTCTCTTCTCTTGAAAAGTCTTTCGTCCGGAATCTCGGGACGAGATTCTTTTAAGGGGGGGGGGTTGTAACACCCCAAGTGTTTAACGCCAGTCGAGCAGACAGTTTAACACAGACATGTTCTATCAGGCAATGATTGAGAAATAATTTATAGTATTATCAATGACGACAGAGGTTTGGAATCAACCTCGGAAACAAAGCCTCAGTTTGAATTATTTGGGAAATGATTAATGGTGTCAGTTAATAACGACCGCTAATTTATGAATATTCAAGATTAATTCTAAATATGGATTTTTCATGTGACCCACCTTCATTCCTATCTATAGTGACTGGTAGAAAAGTTTCGTGAAGTTTGGAATCAAAAAGTCACATGAAATGACGAGTCACAGCTTTACCTATAATGGCTTATTAAGCAAAGGAGATCATTTGAGTTCAATCAAGTCTTGCAATTATGCCCAAGCAACTCTATATGGACTCACGAACAAAAGTTATGAAAGGTTCGGGTTGAGCAAATGTCAAGAAAATGCCTCAAATGGCCTAAACCTCTAATTTAAGGTCATATTAAGTTGTTGCTTTGACCGAAGAGAAACTACAGGTTTTGTACCAGATATGAGGTTGGACCTTTAAGCAAAGTTATAGATCATGACGTGTACAACAAACTTTGTTAAAGGACCCAAAGCTGAATCCAGTTCTAACTGTGTCAAAAAGAGGATCAAAGTCTGAATCTGCTGCTATTTTTTTTCAACAGGAAATTTGGCTAAGTCTAATTTCAGTGTCATCTACGTTGGCAAGTCGTGTTCTCCAAATTTTGTTAAACAACTCAAGTTGGTCCAAAAATAAGAGTTGTAGGTAATTCTTTGGAGAAGAGCATACAAAAATTTCACTCTATTTGACCAAGTTTGGACTGCGAATTTTGGATTTAATCGCAGCAAGGTAAATCCTAGTTAACTCTTTGACACTGTCAACTTGGGAGCTAATTACCCGCTGATCTGTAAGTCTAATGGCTGAGTGTCCTTAAGGAAAGTTGGAGAGCAGCACGAGAGCTGCAACTTTGGTTAAAGCGCCAGACCCGAATATGCCCGGAAGATGTCGTAAACGGCCGTCCAAAATTGCAAGACATAGCACGCCACGTGCTCGACGTTTCGCCCCAAAGGAAACACGCGCTCCGCATGCACACAGCCGAGCTCCACGCGCCCACCCCCTCTTCTGCCGCGCACCCTGCTCAAAGTGGCGACGTCTCAAGCCTTGTTCTCCACTCCCAGACACTTCCTCTCTCGCCTCCTTGCTCCCTCTCTCTCTCCCTCGCTCTCCACCGCGCGGAACGCACGCGAATGCGTCGCGAACCAAGCCATGGCCGCCATGGCCAAGCTCGCCGCCACCGCCGTTCTCTCACCCGGCGTCTTCCAACCTCCACTGACCTTGCCACCGTCTTCCTCTACTTGCGCCGTGCCTCCCCCGCTCCTTTCCCGGCCTCAGCGCTCGCCGGAGAACGCTGCCGCCGGAGCAGCCGCCGCGGTGGCCACTACTCTCGTGGGAGGAGCTCCTCGGGCAGTAGCCGGCGTGGTCGGCCTCTCCCTTGGGCGCGCGAGGGTCCCGGGCTCGCGGTGTGCCTGTTCCGCCACCGTCTGCCGGCCTCCCGCCGCCGCTGGCCGGCCAGAGTAACGCCGGCGGCCTCCCTCTCTCTGTCTTCTGCGTCCAGGAGGAGGAAGAAGCCCTCTCGGGCGTGAATAGAGGAAAGCCAGGGTGTGTTTCTGCAGATCTCGTGACTCAGCTGAATAGTGTGAACAGTGCCAAGGAGATTTGGTAAAATCTCAGGGTTCCCGAAGCAAAGTGTTTTTCCTTTTCCTTTGTTTTTCAGAAATTTGTGATGAAATTTGGAAAATCATAACTAAATGTAGAAAAATCATAAAATAGCAAATGTGGACTTTTTGGAAAGCTCTTGAGTAGATCTACATGCTGGTGTAATAATATGATAGCTTTCAGTAGAGAGTTTTTGCGTGAAAAATAGATCTTTGTTATCTAGGGTTTAATATGTTGCCACTGTTTGGTTGCTCCATTTGATGTGAAATTTTTATGGTAGCTTCCTGCCATGATGTAGCTCTGTGAATAATTTGGTAATTTTTAGTGCACCAGTTTTAAAGTTATTAAGTAATCTTGCTCTCAACCGATTAAATAGGTTTAATTATTAAATGTGTCATGCATGTGTGTAAAAATAGAAAAGATGGTTCCATGACCTTGATAATATGTTGTAGTAACCAATGCATATCTAATATGGTCATGTGTTCATATAAAATCTGAAGTTTCTTATTTAACTTACTCTCACATGGTTAGTTATAAATAGAAACTAGTTTAACATATAGTTGGCAAACTATGGCTTGCATGCATATAACTTTCCAAGCTTTGCTCACATACTAATACCATGATTCATCTCTAAAAGTTGGAGCTATGATTCATGTATGCTTGACATCTCCTAAATATATATATATATATATATAGGCTATGTATATACTAGCAAAGGATAAATAGTGTTAATATGATCATGCATGTGCAGTTTGTGATGTGTGCATGTTTTCATTAAGATAATAATGTTGCTGTGAAAGTGTTGTATATTAAAGTTGTAGATAACATCTTAATCTTGCTTGTCACCAAATTTCATGGCCATAGGCTTAATAGTTTAAGAGATATGGCTGTTGTAAATTGAATGTCAAGATTTGCCTATATTCTGTCCAGATCTGAATGTTTGGCTTGTTACACCTAGTTATGTTATGATTCATGCTTAGGTATTTATATAAGAGTTGTAGTACTTTTCGTAAGATTTCTAAATTGTCTTAGATCATGTTTGTTGGAGTTCTATAACTTGAGTTATAGCTGTTTTAGTGTAGATGGTTAAATCTGTCCAAGTCTGGACAGAGGTGCCTAACTATACTAATTAGACCTTGTTAATTTGTGGATCATCTTAAGATGGTTATAGATGATTTGTAGAAAACTTAATAACCTTTCTAAAAAGTCTAGGGGCAAGTTCCCAGGTGCTATAGATCTTTAGGTATGGTTGTTTTAAGTTGCTGTTGTCGATGTGTGGCTAGTTCTGTCCAAGTGTGGACAAAGCTGCACTAATCATGCTGTTTGACTTGTTAATGATTGATTCACCTTGAGATAATAATAATAAAGATTTAGATAACCCTGTAAGCTTTCTATAATGTCTAATTGCATGTTCATGTGGTATTTGTATCTTGAGTTATGCTTCTCTGAAGCTCTGTCAGTCCTGCTGTCCAACAGTTGGACAGAGCTGTATAGTTATCTATTTTTGGGTTAGATAACCTTTGAATTAGCTCTTGTGGTAAATAACAAAGTTGTAGCTAATATTGTTAGCTTTCCAGAAAGTCTAGGATCACCTTGTTTGGATATGTGTAGCTCCAGTTATGTCTGTTTAAAGTACATGGTGTGTTGCTGTCCAAACTGTATAAATGAACCGAACTTGTTTGCTATAGCTTAATGTTGATTATGTGATCTTTGATGCTATGTCATGACTTGGTAATGTTCAGATTGTGCATTTCATGTTATTAAACTAATTAACCTTATGTATTATATAAATATGTTAGATAATGATGGTTGACTTGCTTAACTAATGTAGGAGCTATATGTGCATACATGTGTTCCATTGTGATGCCTGATATAGTCTTGATTGATTGTTATAGTTAGACACTACGAATGCCTATTGAACCATGTGTCATACTTTGCTTTAATAATAACCTGCTGGAGTGATCATGACATGTTGGATGTTAGAGCTATGTCTTCTTTTAGTAGTTATCCTGATTGTTTATGTGAAGTAATTAGTAATGTTTTGTTATGCGCCTTATGTTTGCTTCATAAGCTTTTCCCTTGCATTCATACGCTTGCATTGCGCATCTCATTTAGGTAACGGTAGATACATCATGAAGGACGTGATGATGAGGCTAAACCCGAAGACGGTGTTTGGTGGATTATCCTGAAGATGCGGAGTTAAGCAAGTGCTACAGCGGAGATGCTCGCCAAGCGAGTATCACCTAACAAACACTAACCTAGTGATGGTTCCCAGGCAAGCCCCGGAGCATATTAAGCCTCCTACCTTTTGCAATTAAAATTACTTGAGTCCTTTATATTGTGATGCATTAGGTTTAGGAGTTGGGATGAATCCTACTTGCTGCATTACCATTCCTTGGTTATTGATTAATATTTACCTTGTTATCCTGTTATTTAGTTACCATGTAGAATTGCTTAGCTTGCTTAATAAAAGTAGTAGTTAAGAATGTTTCCGTAATACCCTGATGGGTAGTTACCGGATCACGGTTGGCTATATTTGCTATCGTGGAAAAGAATCTGAGTAGTAATGAAATACGGTCAACTGGAAGGCAGGGCACCAAGTTGGAACTTGGGGGCAGTCCGTCCGTTGGATCGTGTAGGTTTGTATCGATGTTGGCCCTCGTTCATTTTTGAACGCGCCCTTTTACTTAGGGATACGTCGGTGCCGTAATCATCGACCCCAAAGCCGGTTAGAAGCTGTTCGGGCCGGTTTCGACCCGTGTCGCGCCCTCTAGTATGGAAATTGCGATCTGCCGCGTGAGGCCATCGCCAGGTTCCAATTGGGCGGTCCGTGCTTGAACCGCGACGATTACCACCACGAACAAGCATCGAGCGGTTGCCCAATGCATGGACCCGACGGGGAAAGTGTGGGCTGGTATTAAAGGTCTTTCACTAGCTGGTTTGGAATTCGATTCGAGTCGCCGTCTCCCCCGGTTAGTGGAAAACTATGGCGAGCTTCACCACGATACAACTCCATGTGACATTGATGGTTCAACTAAAATATTGACAAAGCAAACCTGATATGGTATTATATTATTGTCTGCTAGATTCAAGTGAGTCCTCTAGTGCAGGTGCAAAAACCTAGAATTAAGGAATAGGATAAAAGATGACTGCTCATATAATTAAATGATGAACTCCTTCAACTTGAGCACCTTTTGCAATTAAAGTTAGCCAGCTCCACTATTTATATCAGCCTTGCATACTCCTTGGTGTCACTTATTTTTGGTTTCCGACGGGTAAGTCTAGCTGAGTACATTCGAGTACTCAGGGTTTTATCCCACCTTGTTGCAGGTGAAGGTTAGGTCTGCCGAAAGGTGATGGCCAGTGCCGGTGGGCTCGGCAGTTCCCTACTTCTTCCCTTTATGCTGTTGTTGGAGGATGTCACTCAAAGCTAGCAAAGTATTTCAACTTATGTTATGGTATTCATTTCAAAGCTATGTTGTTTCAAAGTAAATCAACTTGTATTATTATTGCGAACCCTATTGTAATTTATTTCCGCTGCAAAGCTCCGTGAACATGATTTGTATTTGCTTGACCATGCGATCTTGGCTAAGATGTTGAAAAGGTTGAAATCCCTCAGGATTTCACGGACTACTGGGTTTATATGGGCTCAAGTGTGCTAATTCACTGCTCCGACAGATGTTTTCGCACTTGTGCTCTTATAAATTGGTCGGTTCTGTCACAATCCTCATCTCACTTTCCTGCTCAGAAGATCTGCAAGCTTGCTAATAAGAATGTGAGAGGAGCCACCAAAGATGATATCATCCACATCAATCTGAATAGAGTCAGAAAGTATGTGTCCAACACCTCTAGGATCAAAAGGGGCAACAAAAGCAGAATGAGCAGAACGAGACATGAAAAAACTGGACTGCTCCTCGTGCTGATCAAAGCCACCGATCATCTACGGAGGGGGTAAACCTGCTGAAAGCTCTGAGGCGCCTGCCTCGCTGAAGTCATCTCCCCCTCGCCAGATGTTGTCGCTCCCTCAGGTGCAGCTAGTGCTCGCTGGAGATGCTGCTCGAACGGAACCCCAAGTCATGAAAGAAGTGGGATCGGGTCCGTGAGCCAAAGATGTTCTCTCCCAGCTCCTGTTCTCCTGCAAACTCAAAAGTAGGAGAAATACAAGGTATTGCCTTGTCCAGTGTGACTTCAAAGTCTCCACAAAATGGTTAGTCACATAATAAGCACTAGGTAAACACTCAAAAAAGAGGCTACCTAAGAAAGATACCGCAAGAAGACCTGAACTCAAACTAGTCAAGACTACCATGTAACAGGATAAAGCACTACAGAGCAAAATGCAACCTAGAGACATGATCAACCCAAGCACAGCCTAAACCTCAACACATGCTGCAATGTAAGATGAAGATAGCAATGGATCCAAAAGCATGTAAATGACAAAGTGTGGAAAGGCTAATGCTCAGACTAACAAACATGTCAACAGGGTACATGTAGCTATGCAAAACTTGCACTTGAAAATGATACATAATGAACATCATACCACTACACAAATTAAGCTTATGAGAGAAGTATGGTGAAAAACTGGCACCACGTTCATGAGAATCACACACTAACATGAAAAGTGGCTAATTCACCAAACTGTACACAAAGCTAGCATGTCATAAGATATACAAGGTGGCACAAGCTAGACAAAACAAAAGCATGATACAAAAAAGGAACATGCAAGAGCTATATAAGTGAGCATATGAAAAACTATCTCATACCCTAAGTAATAGAACATTCAAAACTTGATCACATCTAAAAGATCAAGTTCCATCAAGCGCATGTTCTCCACCCCGTGTCCCGCATCAATAGAAAGACAGGGAATGAGCAAAGGACACAACACTGGGGTTAGTAAACTGTGAAGTATACCAGTGTTGTGTGTCATTGGCCCAGAAAAGGTGTTAGGAAAACACCAAACTGTCCTCGTTCCATGGAGGAATAGCGATCACCACAAGACTGAAACTGTGGTCCGCTAAGGAACGGAAAGCCTCCAACCATACCTCGTCCCATCTGGGGGTAGCGATCACCACGCTGCTGAAGACGTGGTCCGCTATGGGACGGTGCAGCAAAGCCACTTACACGGGGCTCACGGCCATACGAAGCACGACCAGAACCACACCGGGCACGACCACCTCGTGGTCGAGCTGCCTAGGGCCTAGCAACCTGAGGGGGTGCACCTCTAGTTCCAGCCCTCTGCCTCTGAACACCCTGAACATGCACACCATGGAAAGGGTGTGCATGGCCTGGTGTTTAGCTCCAACTCCCTCCGAGCACATCTCTTCCTCCAAAAACAAAACTTAGCTAAGTGACCCTCACGGTGACAGTACTCGCACTGGAACCTCACCACTTTCTTAGGTTGTTGGTTTGCTCTCTTGCAGGGGTTGTTCACTCTAGCTGCCTGCTTGCCTCTCGGAAGGGGGTCACTAGAGATGTCGGGTACAGTGTCAAGTGGGTTTCTAAGATGGTTCGGTTTTGGAATCCACACTTGCTTTTGAGGTGGAGCTCTCGAGAGTTCTTCAAAGACCCCATTCTTGGTAATAGGCTTGGGAGTTGGGAGGCTTAGGTAGGGTGATCTTGGTTAGTTTGGGAGTAGCAAAAGGTTTCTCACTTGGGTTCATACCGCTACACTCACCAATCTTCCCAAAAGAATTAGCGCCCTTCCCACCTATAGCAAAGCCTACCGGGACTGCTAGTTCCCCTCTTGAACTAACTGATCATCATGCCCAACTGCGGCTCGCTACATGATATGACACCCAACTCAAGATGGACCGAAGGTATGTGTTTTCTTCCTCGGTTTGCATCTTGTCATGCCGACTATTGGCAATCTCGAGCTCCATCCCCTCACATCGCTCACATCGAGCGGCACAAGTGCTAACTGAGCTGGCCTTCTCTAGCTTGGCAAGCTTGACATCCTTCTCTGCAAACTCAGTTCGCAAGCCTAGACAAAGCTTGCACGCACCCAACAAGGAAGGTCTAGCCTTGACCTCATCAAGCTCCTTCCTCAAAATGGGACATGCTTTACAATCACCCACCAAGTCAAGCCTCGACTTCAACTCATCATACATTTTAGCAAAGAGGCATACTTGGATTGAAGGGTGAACGACCGGAAGTGCTACCAGAAAGCGACCAGAGGGGGGGGTGAATGGGAGCTTCAAAATTTCTTTTTAGAAACTTGTTGCCACTGTCCCAAGAATCACCTCAAGAGCAACCTAGAGCTTGAATAATGTCCACGACCGTAGATGTAGGGTGGATGCCTCCTAGAAGCACAGCGAGACACTACTCAACTCTAGAAACCCAACGCAAAAGCCGGAAACAAAACCGACAACGGACGAACAAAACCGCGGACGAAAACGTGCAGAAGATCCTGCATCGGACGCTGCCTAGCATCCGTTGCGTAAGCACCAGATGCGTCTGATGCAAAATGGACAGAACTGGACCTTACTGCATAGACATAGGACGCTGCTACAGTGAAAATCTAGCGTCTGATGCTCGACCTCCGGCACGTCGATGGTCTGCGTCTGATGCTCCTTTAAAAATGCTGTCAGATGACACGTGGCATCGGACGCGTCCGATGTGATGAACACAGCGTACGATGCCCCCGACTCGAGCGTCCGTTGCCCAAAACACAGCACTGTTCTTCCGTGGATTCAAACCGATCTCCTCTGAATCAAAAGTTCTAAGGCTTAGACTTGGTTGTGAGGAGTTCCAAGGAGGTAAGTGAGCTGTCCCAAAGAGATCATGGCTCGACCCTAACTCCAAATCGGTGAATTGGAAGAATTCAGGGCAAAAGGGAGCAAAACTCGATTCGAAACGAAAATCAATCGATCTACTAGCTCGTGAGATTAGAGATGAATTCCTTCGGTGGAAAGAAGTGCCTCACGATCTAGAAGAACTTGGTTCAAACGGAATCGAAAAAGACGCAACGAGTAAGGAGATCGATCACCGGGAAAATCATTGAGAAAAGCAACCCGCGAAGAACAACACCAAAACGCGAATCACAACCACGAATTTGCAACCGTGTGGCTACCAACGCTACAATGGTGAGATTACGGTCTCACTTCCTCAAAATCTCAAGTACACAGAGGTATGTTCTCTACGGATCTCAGTAGCTACAGCAGGGGATTGGGAGAGCAGGAACCCTAAGTGCAGAATAGCAAATGACTGAGATAGTTTGGGAGATGGGTGTCTCCCCCTACTTATCATAATTCTAATTCCCACTCTACCCCTAATTATTTACAGAGCAAACCAGCTAAACCCTAAGGTTATTCTGGACCAAACTCGTGGTAGGTGGTGACCCGACGGCCACGCCCGCACAACTGGTAGCATTGCCTCGACGCAATCTCACCGATTGCCCGCCACGTGCCACCACCGCTCTGCTCATCCTTTTCACGGACCTCGCCCTTGGTTTTGTGGCCGAAACCGGGAAACCTGCCTTCACGACCAACCCTCAGTTTGAGGCCCCAAAGGGAAACAGCCGTCCATCGCCTGAGTTTTGTGGCCCAAACTCAGAAACCCGTCAGCGCCCAGGTTTTGAGGCCCAACCTGGAAACCGTCCTCAGCCCGAGTTTTGTGGCCCCAAACTCGGCAAAACCCGCAGCACCCAGTTTTGTGGCCCAAACTGGAAACCGTCCTCCCGATGGTTTTTCTGTGGTCAAAACATCAAACCGACGCCGTAGAGGGGATGCACCACCCGTGCACCCCATCCACCAACACGTGTCCCCCGGTCCTCGACCCGAGCAACACCGTGCCCCGCAAGTCTTCGCTCGTCGCTGTCCCAGGCTGTCAGCCACCACAGCTGATCCTCAGGTCACTGGTCCCTCAGTCCAAGCCTCGCGTCCGCCCTTCACCGCTCCCGGTCCGTCGGCACGACACGTCTCTACATGACCTTCACCTTGCCCTCGATCACTGTCTCCTGTCCTCGACCCGCACAACACAAGCCAAAGAAACATGCGCATCAAACCCGTTGACAATCACTCATCACTCGAGACTCGACAAAACCCATGTATCCACAATCTCCCCCTTGATGAGTGTATTGTCAACTACAGCCACACAAATCATAATGGAAGATAGAAGAAGGAAGAAGAAGGAGAGAGAACTCGACCAAATGACCCAAAAGCATAGCAAAGCGACGAAGGTCAAGTGGAAAGAGCAGGACAACTTGGTCCCAAAGACATGGGCAACGGCTCGACACGACCAAGCAAAGCAAAGCTAGCCCTTAAGAAAAGGTAGAACAGGCTCAACACCGCTAGCAGGAAAGCTCGATACCAATCGAAAGATCAATTGAAGTTCAAGCAAAAATAGAGCTAGCCCTCAAGAAGCGTAGAACAGGCTCAAACACCGCTAGCGAGAAAGCTCGATACCAACTGAAGCGAAAACAACTAAACTGCTAGTCCTCAAGATAGAGGCACAGAGGCTCAACACACTAGCAGAAAAACTCCGAACCAATTGAAAACTCCACCAGCAAACTCCCCTCCAATAGTGCACACAACTTGTATATGATATGATTTCTCCCTCTTATGATTTGACATTTTCTCCCCCTTAGTTTGATAATGCACTATCAAGCAATTTTCTCCCTTCCAAAATGCATATGAGTCAAAAATGCAAGTTAGCAGCTTCAGGAATATCGTCAATAGAATGAAAAATGCTCTACAAAGTGTAACTCCAATGACTAAGCAACATATACAACATGCCAGCAAAGGCTCAAACTGATCACCAATACGAAATATGACCATATGAGCAAAATGAGCAGTTTTAGCCAAAAAGTATTCACCATCAAAATAGCACTAAACATGTATAGACAGGAAGTCAAAAAGTGCTAAACATGAATACAAGGTGAACTACCCCTAGCAAAGTTCAATCATCATGCTGAGAATGAAACATCTACTTGTGATTTTAGATTTTAATCTGAGTGCAGCGGGGTGATGAATTACAACAAGTTCAGAATTCAGCATGTTGACTGCGAGAGGTGAAAGCTTGTCATTGCCTAACTTTTCAACCGAGCTAAGCCTGTGCAAATGCAATCAGAAGCTTAAAGCGTCGGTTTCGGTCATACACTACACGGCTCAAGTTTAACTCAATGTGCAATGAGAAACAGTCTCGATACCGTGATGTGCTAACAAGCAATCTCATCTCGATCTTTTCAATTCACTTAAAACTTGGTTCAATTTTAAACAGAATATGAATATACCAAGCAAGTGAATGACTCAGAATTAGAGACATAGCAACCTAGCATATATGAAAAGCACAAGTGAATTCAACACATTCTACACAGGCTAGTTGCAGATCTCAATGGTGAACATTTCTAATTTTAAGTTCATCAAGCATATTCACCATTCATAAAATAGCTCAGCTCACAAATGTATCAGTGATCAGAAAGAGCATAAGCTACAAGTATCATCATATAGCATCGGAGCATACTAGATAGAGCACAATCACATTCTAAAGATTATATACATGAAGCTAGTAAGTAAAGATGCATGATGAAATGCAAAGACAAAACTACCAAAGATGAAAACCAAACGAAAGAAAAGAAGTCAGTCTATAATACAAGAACAAAAATGTTTCCCCCATCTAAAAGGGGAAACACACACCAAGCTCACCTCTCAACCTATTAAAGGTTGATTGGTCCAAAGGCTTGGTAAAAATATCTGCCAATGATGATGAGTATCGACATGGCGAAGGTCGATATCACCCTTCTCATAATGGTCTCGCAAAAAATGAAAACGCACATCAATGTGTTTGGTCTTAGAATGCAGCACGGGGTTCTTAGCAACGCTAATAGCACTCGTGCTGTCATAAAGTAAAGGCACGCGAGAAAAGCTCAAACCAAAATCATGCAAAGTGGCCATCATCCAGAGCAACTGAGAACAGCAGCTAGCCGCAGCAACATATTCAGCCTCTATGGTAGACTGAGCGACACTAGACTGCTTGTGAGAAGACCAAGATACAAGAGAAGAACCTAAAAACTGACAAGTCCCAGAAGTGGACTTGCGCTCAGTCGGCAACCAGCAAAATCGGCATCAGAATAACCGCAAAGGGAGAGGGTGAAGGAAGCAGAATACCAAATCCCAAACTCGGGAGTGAAAAAAGGTACCTCATAATGCGCTTGACCGCCGAACGGTGAGAAGTGCGCGGCGACGCTGAAAGCGTGCGCAGAGAAACACACGAACTGGATGTCCGGGATGTCACCGTCAGGTACAGCAGTTGACCCGATCATACTCCAGTACTCCTTCTGGTCCACAGCTTCTCCATCCACGTCCGCATCCAGGGCCGTCGTGGTCGACATGGTGTGAAAGAGGCTTGCCTCACCCATATCGAACTTCTTCAATAGTCCTTGGTATACTTGCCCTGGTGCACAAACGTCCCTTCTCGGTTGCTTAATTTGTAACCGAGAAGAAATTCAACTCGCCCATCATGCCATCTCAAACTCCCTTGTCATAAGATCTGCAAATGTGGCAACCAAAGCATGAGAAAAGAACCAACGGGAAAATGATATCTCCAGTAAATCTGACCAAGAGAGTTTTTTGCCTTGCTTGGGAGAAAAAGCGGTTTTGCCACACATCCCATTCTAAAACCCTTAACAAGCAAAAAGGTTTTCAACCTACATTACCAGGCTCTAGGGCTGGTTCAAACCATGTTTGGAAACTTGGGCTTTCAAAATGGGGGGCTGTTGACATACACTTCTTCAGTGCGGATACATGGGTGTATGCCGAGTCTCTGTGATGAGTGATTGTCATGTGGAGATGATGCGCATGTTCTTTGGCTTGTGTTGTGCAGGTGTCGAGCACGGAGACAGTGATCGATGGCGGGTGAAGGTCAAGTTGCGACGTGCCGTGCCGACGGACCGGGCGCGATGAAGGATGGGCGTGCCGTGCGGCGGACGTGCCATGCCGATGTATCGGACGGTGAAGGGCGGACGTGGACTTGGACTGATGGACTGGAGGCCGGAGGAGGATCAGCTGTGGTGGCTGGCAGCCTGCGACAGCGACAGGCGGAGAAGTGCGATCATGTCGGTGGAAGGGGTGCACAGGCGGTGCATCCCCTCTACGACGCCGGTTTGTTGGTAGTAGAGCCCGGGAAAAACCAACGGTGGACGGTTTCCAGGTTGGGCCTCAAAACCTGGGTGCTGGGTTTCCAGGTTGAGCCTCAAAACCTGGGAGTGGGCCGGTTTCCGAGTTTGGGCCTCAAAACTCGGGCGCTGAGGGTTTCCGAGTTTGGGCCACAAAACTCGGGCTGGAGGCTGGTTTCCCGGTTTGGGCCTCAAAACCGGGGGCTGATGGAAAAGGCTGGTTTCCCGGTTTGGGCCGCAAAACCGGGGGTGCAGAGTGGTGGCGGCACGTGGCGGCGATCTGAAGGTTGCGTGGAGGCGACGCGGAAGACCGTGCGGGCGTGGCCGTCGGATCTACCTACCACCAGCGGGTGGACTAGAATAGCCTTAGGGTTAGGCTGGTCCGCTCTGTAATTAGAGTAGAGAGGGGTAGAGTAGGAAATAGACTTAGGCTAGGTTAGTATAAGTAGTCTAGGGGAGACACCCTCCTCCCCATCTCAATTCCAATCGCAGTTAGAGCTTTCATTCCTAGGGTTTCCACTCTCCCATCCCCTGCTCTAGCTAGTTGAGATCCGCAGAGAGACTCCACTCTGTGTACTGTTGATTTGAGGAAGTGAGGCCGTATCCTCACTTGGAGCACAGATCGATGGCTTGATTTGCGTCCTTAATTCGAGTTCGTGGCTGTGATTCGCGTTTTCTTTGTGTTCTTCGCGGAATCCTTTTCTCCACGATTTTCCCGTCGCTTGATCTCTTTGCTCGGTTCATCTTTTGCAAAACCGTTTGAACCAAGTTGTTCTAGATCGTGAGGCTCTCCTTTCCACCGAAGGAATTAAACTCTAACCTCACGGTCTAGGAGATCGATCGATTTTCAGTTTTGGATTGCGTTCTTGCCTCCATGCCCCGAAATTTCTTGATTCACCGATTTGGAGTTAGGTTCGAGCCATGATCTCTTAGAGATAGCTCACTAACATCCTTGTGACTCCTCAAATCGAATCCTAGGCCTAGGGCAATTGATTCGGAGAGATCGGGTTGAATCGTGAAGAACAGCGCTGTTTTCGGGGCATCGGACGCTATCACGGGAGCATCGGACGCTAGGGTTCCTAGCATCGGACGCTCCGGTGACGCGTGTCACGTTTCCGCGTTTTAGTTTGCATCGGACGCTAGGCATCGGACGCGTCCGTTGTCCATCGGACGCGCCGGAGTCTTTGCATCGGACGCTGGGTGATCACTGTTCACAGCGTCCGATGGTGGAACAGTAAGGTTCCAGAACGCCCAGTCTGCATCGGACGCGTCCGGTGGTCTGGCATCGGACGCAGGCCAGCGTCCGATGCGACTGGTTTCGCACGGTTTCGTCCGCGGTTCGCTCGTTCGTTGTCGGAATTGATTTCCGTCTTTTGCGTTGGCTTTCTAGAGTTGTCTAGTGTCTCGCTGTGCTTCTAGGAAGCATCCACCCTACATATAGGGTCGTGGACATTAGCAAGCTCTAGGGTTCGCTCTTGGGGTCGATTTTGGGACAGTGGCATCTAGTTTCCGTAAGGAAATTTTGAAGCTCCCATTCACCCCCCCTCTGGTCGCTTTCGGTTAGCTTCTCGGTCCTTCAATTGGTATCGGAGCGGGTTAAGGATCTTTCACCTTAGCCGGTTCCAGATCCACCGAAGGCGACATGGATCGCGGCGTGGGCAAACCGCCGTTTTTTGATGGGACGAACTATGCGTATTGGAAGATACGTATGTCGGCCTATTTGCAGAGCTTGGGCGCTTCGATCTGGGATATTTGCAACTCCCCTGATTACGTGGTCTTGGCTGCTCGTGTGACTCAACAGCAGGTCGATGAGCACGATGCCAATAGCCGAGCCCGTAATGCTCTTTTCTCTTGTTTGAGCATGGGTGAGTTTGATCGTGTTTCTCACCTCGCTACGGCTCGGGAGATCTGGGACACTCTCATGCGTTTTCATGAGGGCACCTCTCAAGTCAAAACCCGACTCTACGAGTCGTTCAAGCGAGAGTATGAGAACTTTAGACATCAACCTGGCGAGAGCATAGAAAGTTTATTCGCTCGCTTTCAGGTGATTGTCAACAGGATGAGGGCTAACAGAGAGCAGTTGCCATTTGACGATCATGAGCGTGCTTTGAAGCTTTTGCACACTCTTGACCGTTCGGTGTGGGACTCCAAGGTTCAGGCAATCATCGAATCGCCGAACTATGAGACCCTCACCTGCGACGAGCTCTTCAGTAAGCTCAAGTCCAGTGAGATTGATGCTATGGCGAGGGCTTCTTTTGAAAATCCTTCTCGCCCGTCCATGGC
>CM019824.1:24767975-25035110 GCA_009763385.1 Coix lacryma-jobi var. lacryma-jobi
CAGGACGCGGCGGCCGAGACGGTAGAGGCCGCGGAAGAGGACCCAGGCCACCATATTGCGTCATTTGTGACGGCAATTTCGGCCATACCACTCGGGATTGCAAATACAGCAAAATGGCGAAAGAGCTGAAAGATAAGGATCAAACGTCAGCCTCCGCCGAAAGCTCCAAGCATGTTTTCCACAATTCGCAAGACCCGTCAGCTGTGGTGGCAGCATGCAGCAATTACGCGAGCACACCTATGCATCCCCCGCAGTACATGCATCCCCAAAACTTGCATTGGATGTACAATCCGGCGTATCAGAGTTACCAGCTCCCGGTCTTCGCACCACAGTCGGTGGCAGTTTCGTCACCTATGCACTATCAGCGTCAGCCAGCGCCGCCGCCAGCGCTTCCGGCTCAGACCAACCTCAGGGGCAGCAAGCACAGCCGGGTTTCCAGCAGGTGCAGGAGGTGGAAAATGAAACTAGCGCAATCAACAACATCCTCCGTCAAGAGGGCACATTTTCGCCATCACGGGCGGATCTAACCTAGAGCACGAAAGCAAGAGAGCTAGAAGGGACTACCACCGAAGAGTCCAGACAGTATCACCAAGGCTTCCACTAAACAGGCCAGCTTGGTCACTAGCGCCGATATGTTTCGACGAGTCCGACTTCAAAGTCCGCGACTACCCGCATTGCGACGCTTTCGTCGCCACAGCCAACGTGGCCGGCTTCACTTTGCACAACATTCTGATTGATACCGGAAGCTCAGCAGACATTCTGTTCGTAAAAGCTTTCGAGGCAATGGGATTCGACAGACGCAGTTTGACCCCGCCGGTAATTCACTGTACGGGTTCGGAGGAAGAAAGATCGATGCTATCGGCAAAAAGCAGATCCCTGTATCCTTCGCCGAAGGGGAAGAGTCCGCACTGAGACACTAACATTCGACATAGTAAACATGGACTACCCGTATACTGCCATTTTCGGCAGAGGTTTCACCAACAGGTTCAACGTTATCATCAAGCAAAGCTACCTATGCATGAAGATGCCATCCCCTTTCGGCATCATCGCCGTACATGGAGATCAGCAAGCTTCCAGAAGGATTGAGGGAAAACCAACCCAGGCTACAGCCTTATCAATGAGGTGGCAAACAAAGACGAATTGCAAACAACCACCGAAGAGCACGCTATCGTCAACACGTCGGAATGCAAGGTTGGGGCAGCCGAAGAAACGATAAGAATCCCGCTCGCGGCCTCCAGGCCCGAAAGAGCCGTGCATATTGGGTCAAGCATGCCGGAAGAAGAAAGGAACGGTTGGCATCATTCCTTGCGAGCAATGATGACATTTTCGCTTGGTCAGCAAACGACTTGCAAGGCATTAGCAGAGATCTCGCCCAACACAGTTTGAACATCGCAAGCGGCGCTAAGCCCAGAAAGCAAAAACTGAGAAAAATGTCAAACGAAAGGGCAGACGCGGCGAAAGCCGAAGTACAAAGATTACTCGATGCGGGAGTAATCCGACAGTCCAGTATCCCGAATGGCTGGCGAATGTCGTCTTGGTGAAAAAGAAGAACGGAAAATGGCGAATGTGCGTCGATTTCACCGACCTCAACAAATGCTGCCCGAAGGATCCGTATCCTTTGCCTCGTATCGACAAGCTTGTCGACATTGCATCTGGCTGTGAAATAATGAGCTTGCTAGATTGTTTTTCAGGCTATCACCAGATTTGGCTTCATCCCGACGATGAGGAGAAAACCAGTTTCATCACCCCTACAGGTACATACTGCTATCGGCGAACCGGAGGGGCTGCGGAATGCTGGCCCTACTTTCTCAAGGATGACTGACAAAGTGTTCGAAAGCCAAAAGCAAAAGAAAAACTTGTTGGCTTACGTCGACGATATAGTGGTCAAGAGCGATAGACAGGAAGATCATCAAGCGGACTTGCTCGAGACTTTCGGCAATATCCGAAAGAGCGGTTGAAGCTCAACCCTGACAAGTGCATTTTCGGCATCAAGAAAGGCAAGCTCCTGGGTGTCTAGTATCGGCAAGAGGAATTGAAGCTAATCCCGACAAGATAGCGGCAATCATCAATATGCAACCACCCTCAAACCGAAAGCAAGTGCAAAAGTTGACAGGAAGACTGGCTTCTTTGAACAGATTCATCGCAAGGTCCGCGAAAGAGGGCTGCCTTTCTTCCGAACTCTGCGTAGCTCCGACCCTTTCGATTGGGGGGAAGAGCAGCACCAAGCTTTTCAGCAGCTAAAGGAGTATTTACAAAGCTGACCACGCTATCCAAACCGTCGCCGGAAGCGACACTCTTGCTGTATCTCGCAGCATCGCACACCACCGTAAGCGCAGTACTGGTGGAAGAGAAGGAGCATGAAAACGGATGACGCAGTTCCCAATCTATTTCGTCTCCGAGGCCCTCTCGGGTGCAAAACTGAACTACTCAGAGCTGGAGAAGATAGCTTACACAGTAGTAATGGCCTCTAGAAAACTGAAGCACTACTTTCAGTCCCATCACATCATAGTACTTTCGGCTCAGCCATTGGAAGCCCTGTTCCGCAACAACGAAGCTATCGGCCGAATCGGCAAGTGGGCGGCGGAGCTCAACGAATACGTGATCGACTTCCAGCACCGATCCGCAATCAAGTCGCAGGCATTAGCGGATTTCATAGCAGACTGGACTCCCGCCGCTTTCGACACAACGCTTGAATTCGAAGAGCCTGTGTGGACAGTAAATTGTGACGGCGCATGGGGAATGCCGGAGCCGGAATCTCAGCGATCCTTACACCACCAAGAGGACCGAAGGTCAGATTTGCCGCGAGGCTGCAGTTCCTCACAACCAACAACACTGCCGAATACGAGGCCGTGCTTCTAGGTTTACGAAAGCTTCGAGCAATCGGAGCGAGAAGATGCATAGTCAAGTCGGATTCCCAAGTGGTTGTCGGTCATGCCGAAAAGGATTTCACTGCAAGAGAACCAGAGCTAGCCAAGTATCTGGCGGCAATCAGAAGAATGGAAGAAATATTCAACTGGTTTCACCTTGCGTCACATCCCAAGGGCCGAAAAACGCAGAGGCAGACGAGCTGGCCAAAGCCGCAGCACAAAATCTACCGCTGCCATCAGATGTGTTCTATCAGGTCCTTTTCGGCAAAAGCCGTGAAAGAGGAGGAAGAACATCCAAGCCCGATACATGCTATCGTCAGTGATGACTGGAGGTCACAGATATTCGCCTATTTAGCTGGGACTTACGAGCCGCAGTCTAGGAAGGATGCCGAAAGAATGGCTAGCAGAGCGAAAGGTTACGCAATCATCGGAGAGCAGTTGTTCAAAAATGGAATAACAGCACCTCTTCTGAAATGCATAAGTCAGCGCGAAGGCATTCAGCTACTCGAAGAAATGCATGCCGGAATGTGCGGAGCGCATAGAGGGCCTCAGAGATAGCGCACAGAGCAATGAGACAAGGATTTTACTGGCCTTCCGCTGCATCAGATGCCAAAGAGCTGGTCAAATGTTGCAAAGGTTGCCAGATGTTCGCCAAAAATCAGAAAGCCCCAGCAAATGAGACCACGCCGATAGTGCCGACCTGGCCATTGCAGAGGTGGGGCAATCGACATAGTTGGTCCGCTACCAGCAGCCCGGGCAACTTGCGTTTTGCAGCGGTAGCTCTTGAGTATTTCACCAAATGGGTGGAAGCGAAGGCCCTTGCCAGCATAACTTCCACCTCTTTAACCAAGTTCGTCTGGCAGAGGATAATCTGTCGCTTCGGTGTTCCGTCATTCATCACCTGCGACAATGGGAAGCAGTTCGATTGCGCCGAATTCAGGAATTTTTGTGATGAACTCAGCATCAAGCTCAATTTCGCTTCTGTAAATTACCCGCAAGCAAACGGGGCCGTCGAGAGAGCGAATGGCTTAATCTTTTCAGCAATTTCGAAAACACTGTACGACTCGCCGAAAGGCAAGTGGGCCAACACCCTAACAACAGCTGTATGGGGACACAACATTTCACGGTCCAGAGCTACCGGCTTCACCCCATTCAGGCTACTTTACGGCGAGGAAGCAGTAACCCCGGAAGAAGTAAAGCTGGGTTCCTTCCGAACCGAAATGACCCCAACTACTGAAGAGCAAAGACACGTCGAGCTCGACACCGTCGAAGAAGTAAGACTGCAGGCCGCAGACAACCTTGAAAAGTACCACGCCGAAACGAAGCATCACAAGGACAAGACGATAATCCGAAAGGATATCAAGCCTGGTGACATGGTCACCATTCGGCAGCCAGATAAGCAAGGTAAGCTGCAATCACAGTGGCAAGGCCCTTTCGTTGTGGCAAGCATGGCGGCTCCGGGTGTATTCCGGTTGATGAATGACAAGGGCGAAGAATCAACCCATACATGGAACGCGAGCAACCTGCGCCGTTTCTACCCATGATTTATCTCCGTCGAATTTTGATATAATTTCCTTTTTCATCTATCACCATTTTTGTAATAAAAAAATCGGCTGCGCTCTTTTTCCTCGCGGGGGAAGCCCTGAATCGGGGTGCGAGGTTTTTTAACGAGGCAGCCGAATGTAATCGCTACATTGCGAAAGTAAGTGTAGTTCCCCCAAGATATCACCTGGCTCGACAACAGACGAAGTCAACCAAACATAGGGTTGAGACATTCGTCATTAAAATATGAAAAGAGAATGTCAGGGAGCTAAGGCGGAGGAGACCCCTATACCTCCCCTGACATCTCGAAAGCCGCCGGCTATGAAAAACACCGACCCTCCGACAAAATGCGAGGGCGGAACGAAAGCCCGCGGGCTATGAAAAAAACCGACCCTCCGACAAAATGCGAGGGCGGACCAAAAGCCTGCGGGCTATGAAAAAACCGACCCTCTGACAAAATGCGAGGGCGGACCAAAAGCCTGCGGGCTATGAAAAAACCGCCCTCCGACAAAATGCGAGGGCGGAAAGAAATCCTGCGGGCTATGAAAGAAACCGACCCTCCGACAAAATGCGAGGGCGGAACGAAAGCCTGCGGGCTATGAAAAAAACCGACCCTCCGACAAAATGCGAGGGCGGAACGAAACCTGCGGGCTATGAAAAAAACCGACCCTCCGACAAAATGCGAGGGCGGACCGAAAGCCTGCGGGCTATGAAAACCGACCCCTCCGACAAAATGCGAGGGCGGAACGAAAGCCTGCGGGCTATGAAAAACCGACCCTCCGACAAAATGCGAGGGCGGAACGAAGGCCTGCGGGCCATGAACAAACCGATCCTCCGACAAAACGAGGGCTGAACGAAAGCTTGCGGGCTATGTTAAAACCAGCCCCCATCACCGAAAGGGAGAATGGTAGCGGAGGCCAAGCCCATCAGCCCTAGTAGGGCAAACAAACGGCAGCTGGCAAGCATTTACAGCCGCTAAAACGTAAATGTTGTATTAACCTTTCACCTACCAAGTGATCACAAATACAGCCAGGTGAGTAAATGCGGCCGTCCTGTACCACGGTCAAGGCAGTATAAATAGGCAACAAAGTGCAAGCCTCCCATCCATCCTAAACTACAGAGGCTCTTCAAAATGTTAGTTCCAGGTAGTCAGCTCATTATCGAAAATGCGAGTAGGAAGCATCAGGAGCTACGCTTTCGCTTTTATGATCGTGTCATCGGCATCGCGTCCACCTATCGTCACCAATCTGGTAACTGTAGGCGGTAGTACTGTCGAGTGGCTTTCCCATCTCAAACCAAAGATAGGAGATGAACCAAGCCATGCATGCGGCTGGACAGCAATACGAGCAATATCATAATCATAGTCGATTGTATGCCCCCCATGTTGCGTTCATAAAGACATTTACGTCAACCGAATTATCAAGCGCCTTCGCGCGAATGCTAACCCCCTCGCCTAAGTGTGTGGGGGCGGGCACGTCTTTGCTATCGGCCGAGGGGCTCGCACCGAAAGCTCCCCCGCGCGAATGCTAACGCCCTCGCCTAAGTGTGTGGGGGGCGGCGCGTCTTTGCTATCGGCCGAGGGGCTCGCACTGAAAGCTCCCTCGCGCGAATGCTAACGCCCCTCGCCTAAGTGTGCGGGGGCGGGCGCGTCTTTGCTATCGGCCGAGGGGCTCGCACCGAAAGCACCCTCGCGCGAATGCTAACGCCCCTCGCCTAAGTGAGTGGGGGCGGGCGCGTCTTTGCTATCGGCCGAGGGGCTCGCACCGAAAGCTCCCTCGCGCGAATGCTAACGCACCTCGCCTAAGTGTGCGGGGCGGGCGCGTCTTTGCTATCGGCCGAGGGGCTCGCACCGAAAGCTCCCTCGCGCGAATGCTAACGCCCTCGCCTAAGTGTGCGGGGGCGGGCGCGTCTTTGCTATCGGCCGAGGGGCTCGCACCGAAAGCACCCTCGCGCGAATGCTAACGCCCCTCGCCTAAGTGAGTGGGGGCGGGCGCGTCTTTGCTATCGGCCGAGGGGCTCGCACTGAAAGCTCCCTCGCGCGAATGCTAACGCCCCTTGTCTAAGTGTGGGGGGGCGGGCGCGTCTTTACTATCGGCCGAGGGGCTACCACCGAAAGCTCCCTCGCGCGAAGCTACCGCCCCTCGTCTAAGTGTGTGGGGGCGGGCGCGTCTTTACTATCGACTGGGGGGGCTCGCAGCGAAAGCTCCCTCGCGCGACAACTACCGCCCCTCGCGTCTTTACGTTGGGCCGAAGGCTTCGCATCGAAAGTCTACTCGTGAAAGCAACCAACCCTAGCTCAACCGTGCGGAGGCGGGCGCGACTCACACGCCCATCTAAGCGACAGAGCAAGCGCAAACGAAAAACGCACTTTCGCAAACTACAATTAACAACGAAAGTAAGACTTCCAAATGAACACATTCATTTCATTGGACTCGAAGTAAAGTTTGTACAATGCAACTCAAGGCCGCGAACCACTTCCGCGGCCAAGCAAAATGCTATATCTTCTTTTGTCTGGTGAAGGGACGGCATCTTCAGGCTCCAACTTAACGAAAGCTGCACTGTCGAAGCCTGGGGGAGCACGCGAAGCCCCCCGTCTCATTCGCCTCAACTCCAGTTTGCGCGGATCGAATGTTTCATAAAAAGCCTGCAGTCGTTCTTCAGTGCGTCTAAGTTTTTTGGCGCGCTTTCTCATATAGGCCGAAAGAGACGCCAACGAAAATCTAGTGCGATAGCTCCTCCACAAGTCACCACCAACACAGATATCGCCTGACATAATCGTTAACGGGCAGATGTCGAGAACGTCCGGCGTTCCCGCATCCACACCCTGTTCAACATACAACATTCGAACTTAAGTTTCAAACTTTACACGAGTTCCAAGGACAGTAACTAGCCAACACTTTAAAGACAAGCCCTAGAAGCATCATTCAACTACCGCGGCATCTTGAGAAACATTCGGTTCACGAGCGGTAGCCGCGGCCGAGCTTTTGGGTACTTCATCGTTAGGCGCAGGCGTACTCGCTTCGTCCTCCGGCTCAGCCTCGCGTGCCCGTCTTTCGGAAATGAAATCCGTGAACACTCGCCGAATGTGCGCTTTCTCTTCCAGAGTCTGCAAAAGGATGAAATCTCAAACAAAGCATCGGCCGAAGCCGCGCGATGCAACAAAGGGGCGATAGCAATCAAATGAGCCAGGCAAAAAGACTAAGCGGTAGTTAAACAATACCCTCCCACGAGCCACTGCAGCCTGCATAAGGGACATGTCGTTTCCACCGGCCAGCCAAAACTCATCGAAAACCTTTTCCCGAGCGCTTTCGCCGCTTCGGGGTGCGCTAGTAATAGTCGACCTCCTTGACCGAAAGCTCCGCGATATGGGAGCAGCCGGCGTCCACAAGGCTATGACCGATCGCCTTGATACCGGTGACGTGGCGTAGTCTCGGCCAAGGGCCATGTGTCCTTCCAGCGACTCCATCTCGGAGCGAATCCAGCGAACAATGTCTTCAATGCTGCGCTCCGAAGGACCTTCAGCCACAACGCCGATGCTGCGGAGGCATTCGCGAAAGCGAGTCGCGGCCTCTTCAGCGGCAGTTAAAAGCAATCTTTCCCTTTCGGCTTGGGCGGTCCGCATTGCGAAAGCTCTTTTTTGAGGCCCTCCACCTCCTTCTGGCTGGCCTTCCTCGAGGCGCGCTCGGCTTCCGCTTTCTTAGCTTGCTGCTCAAGGTCGGAGACAAGTTTTATCACTTGCGCGTCGAAGTTCTTGACTTGAGTCTCGAGCTCTAGCTTTTCGTGCTCGATCTTGCGAGTATAAAGGTCCCTCTGGTTGCTTTGACTGCGGGCGATAACAGCAGCCTGCGAAAGAAGAACAATACGGTAGAATACGATTAGAAAGCGCCAAACGCGAGCCCAAAAGAAAGCGGCGAGAGTCCAAAACGTACGCTTGTGAGATGAAACGACAAAGCGTCGTCAAGCTTCAAGCTGCTGACTTTTAGAAGGTCCCTCTCCACCTCCGGAGCGACGAAGGCCCTCTGCGAAAACTCCACATTTTGTGGCCTCCTCGCTGCTACCGGGAAGAAGCCCGGCTCGGCGATAGTCAAGCCGAGAGGCAAGTTGAGCGTCCGAGGGCGCACCTAAAGAACGAGCAACGCAATAAGATCTTTCTTTCGCCTCGTCTGTGTCATTCGACGAGCTCAGGCCAGTATAAAAATGCGGGTTCTCGTAGTCCGATGGCATCCCTTCGAGAACCAGTCGTCCGTAGCCCAAGAGCTGCCCTTCAACCATCTCCTGAGTTAAGCGAATGCAAGCCGGCGAAAGCTGTACTTTACCTTTGTCAACAACAGGAGCAGGCGTCTTCAGTGGAGCACTTTCCCTTTCACCAACGGCGCCCCTCTCGCCCGGCGCCGGCATAGATGCATCCGGCTGCGGCGCTTTCGCTTTCTTGGCCGGGCGCTCCGCGTTATCGGCCGGGCCGGAAGGTTTTCGAGCTCCAACTTTTGCGAAAGTAGGCATGTCGGCGACTGACATGTCGTCGTCAAACGCGGCCCGCGAAAGTGGCAAGCCATACCTTTTTGGAGCCATACCCCCAGCTTGCGATGCACTCTGCAAAAGAACGAACAAACAAAAACAGCGCGAAAAAGCAATAAGACATTTGGCTAAAAAGCACATATGCACAAGCCAGATATGAAAAGTCGAGGCCAAGCACACGACGCAAAAAAGTTTAGATTAAATAGCGCATAAACGGAAGAACTAACCACCCCCGGATGGTCGAAAGGGTCAACGTCAGGGATCGATTCCAAGACTCCCCCTTTGCTTTTGAGCAGCGGTTTCGCAATTAAACGACCAATGCGAATATCGCCAACTTCAGTGGCAGCTTTTCGCCGAGGAACTACACCGCTGCGCCCCCTGCGCCGAGCCACGCCCTTACCTTTCGCCTTGGATGTCCTTGCTTCCCCTTCAACTTCGTCAACCAAAGGCCTCTCGGCATACGTGATGCCCATAGCGTCGAAGGCACGATTCAAGCGACGGCTCCGACCAAGGTTGCCAAGTTGGAACTCGCTTTCCTTTCGCAGATACGGCCCGCAGATCGCCTTAGCCTCACTTTCGATATACTCCACGTAGGAGTCATCGTCACCAAAATTCATGGGCCTCTCTAAAAGCAGCAGGGGGCCGCGATACCCATCTTTGTCCCAAAACTCCTCAAATGAGGTCGCACTGCAAAGTGGGTTCATTCCAATTGCCATCCACTCTTCCACTAAATCCCGGCTAATTTGAAACCGAGCGGTGAGAGCGAAAGCATCCCCGCCACGAATAGCTTCCGCATCCCTCAACACAACGGGCGGAAGGTGTCTGCCCGGACACTTCTCTAAAATTGACAAGTGGAGAACCTTTCCTCTCCCCTCTGCTCAACGCTTCAGCACAGCTTCATCTGAGCAGACGCGATAGTAGAACCAAGAGCGCTTCCATTCTGGCCATTTGTTTCGGTAGACGAGCGAAATCGAAATGGCGCCTCGAGTTTTCCGTGGAACGAAATTAATGCCCCGATTTCGCTGGGCAGCTTCTCCCCCAGGAGGAAAGGATCGTCCACTTGTGTCGCCCGACGGTGAATGTCGTGGAACCGCACGAACAAAACCCATCCGCCCGCGGTTCACCAAGCCCAACATCTTCATAGCCTGGGCGAACACGCTGAGCCTGACGAAAGCGTTCGGCGTCAACTGGTGGAGTTGTATCCGAATCCTAAGAGAACGTCCGAGACGAAACCTCGAGAGGAAAATCCAAGCCAGCGGCAAAATAAGCGCGAAAAACAATGCCTCACTCATTGGTCGCGGAATCGGCACTTCCTCATCGCATGGGATTCGGCAGCTGGCCCAAGTGATCTTCCTCCGCAGGGGTCCTTCGGTAGCCAGAGCTTGCAGGCCAGCGGTCGTCATTCGCGAAGCACCGAGGAAGAAGGAGCAATCCGTCGCAACAGAAACCACAAACACACAGAGTCCCCCTCATCCGATAATAACTCCCGTCGTGGCTTGGAACCCGCGCAGCGTCCCCGGATCCCATCGAAACTTCGGCGCTAATTTCACCGGGGGAACTCAGAAGCACTGCAGCTTTCGCTAGTCGAGCTCGTAGTCGACGTCGGTCGGAAGACCCATCTAACATGGCGCGAAAGGAAAATAAACAAGCAATATATGCGAAAGAAAAAAATAAAAAGGGAAGGAGAGACGGAATCAAGCAAAAACAAAACAACCAATCTCACAATGCGAGCCAAAAGCAGAAGAGAAACATAGAATGAGAGATACACACCTCAGACAACGAAAGGCGACGGTCCGAGCAGGCGAATACACCTTTCGTCGAAGTCGTTTTGCGTCAGGCGAAAGACGCAACAAAATGCGCGGGATGCAGCGGTGCAGGGGAGGCGTCGACTGATCCAGTGCTTCCTTCTCACTCACGAGCCTCGGGGGTTTTTATACGAAGCAGCCCGCGACGCGCTTATCGAGGGAGGCGAAGGACGCCTTGGCACAGAATTCGAAGCGTCGCGGCGGCACCCCTTCGTGTCACACGGTCTTCGAGGAAGACGAAAAGACGTTTGTGATGCAACTTAAAACAAAAAACATAAATAACAATAATAATAAATATATACATATATACGTCTATTTCCCAAAAAAAAACCTCAGCTTCGGACGAAACGAGGTTTTTTAGGCGGACGTAGCGCCTAGTGGAAGGACACGGTCGAACTTCGCGAGCTGCAGATTCAACCGTAAGGGCGTGTTGTTGGGGCGGCACCCAGACCGCAGGCGCCTCCGGCCCGCATTTACCGAAAGATAACGGAGCTTTCGCGCAAAGGAAGCATTCGCGCGAAAGCTCGTTTCGCCTTCGGTCCGCAGGACCGGAGTAGAAGGAGTTTTCGTGCGAAAGGAAGCATTCGCGCGGAAGCACGTGTTTCGGCTTGCAGATCAAGGGAAGGCGGAGCTCTCGTGCGAAAGGAAGCATTCGCGCGGAAGCACGCATTCGCCTTCGGTCCGCAGGACCGGAGTAGGACGGAGCTTTCGTGCGAAAGGAAGCGTTCGCGCGGAAGCACGCGTCTCGGCTTACAGTTCAAGGGAAGGCGGAGCTCTCGTGCGAAAGGAAGCATTCGCGCGGAAGCACACACTCGCCTTCGGTCCGCGGGACCGGAGTGGACGGAGCTCTCGTCATTCATGACTTCGGTTTTCATAGGTTTTCGCAGGTCGACGGAAGCCTGAGTCAAAGGGAGCGGGCCCACCGGTCAGAAAGGAGCCGGGGGACGCTGGGCCCGTCAGAGGGCGAAGTTACGATGATGCCCTTCGTGCCGGAGAAGGCGGCGTATGACCATGGAGCAGTTGTGTAGGGCATCATGTGTATTGCAACGGAGTGGTCGGAAGGCAAGACTCCTGTACTTTCAAATTGATCTGGATTAATATAAAAAGCTCCCCAGCCTCCAAAGGAAAGGGGGGGGAACACTGTTCACTTCTACCACTTCTCCACTTCCTGTTCGCTTTCAGCTTTCGCTCGCGCTTTCGTTCGTGCGACAACCCATGTTTCAAGGACCCGGTCCTGAAACAACAAGAGGCAAAGGCTCAACACAACTACTACCAAAAATGCTCGAACCAACTTTACCAGCTCGAAAACACAAGCAGCGAGCAAACTCCCCTCGAATGGTGCACACAACCAGGAATCTCCCCCTTAGTTCAACTAGCAGAAATTATCAACATTTTCTCCCCCTAAATTGAACACAGAAGGCACTCATGATTTGTCAATATTTTCTCCCCCTTAGGAAATGCACCATCAAGCAAATTTCTCCCCCTTTGAAAGAAGAAAAGAACTCCCCTTCCAAAATGCATATGAGTCAAAATGCAAGTTAGCAGCTTCAGGAATATAGTCGATAGAATGGAAGATGCTCGACAGAGTGCTGATCCGATGACTCATAAAATGCATAAATGCTAGGCAAAGGCTCAAACTGATCACCAAATACGAAATATGAAACATGTGAGCAAAGTGAGCAATTTTTAGCCAAAAAGGTATTCACCATCAAAATAGCACAAAAGATGTATAGACAGGAAGTCAAACAAGTGCTAAACATGTATACAAGGTGAACTACCCCTAGCAGTTCAACCATCATGCTATAGAGTGAAACATAGACTTATGTATCTAAATTTTATCGGAGTTGCAGTGGTTAAATTACACAGTTCAAATTTCAGCATGTGATTGCGAGGGGAAAGCTTGTCATTGCCTAACTTTTCAACTATGCGAAGCCTCTGCAGAAGCAATCAAAAGCTTAAAGCAGCAGTTTCGGTCATACACTACACAGCTCAAGTTTAACTCAAGTGCAATGAGAAACAGTCTCGAAATGTGATGTGCTGACAAGCAAACCCATCTCGATCTTTTCATTTCACTTAACTTGGTTCAAATTTTATCTCAGAAAATGAACATACCAAGCAAGTGAATGACTCAGAACTAGAGACATAGCAACTAGCATATATGAGGGCACGAGTGAATTCTACACATCCTACACATGCTAGTTGCATATCTCAATGGTGAACAGTTTCAAGTTTTATGTACATTAAGCAGGTTCACCATTCAAAAATAGCTCAGCTCACAACATGCATTAGTGATCAGAAAGAGCATAAGCTACAAGCATCATCATAAAGCATCGGAGCAGCAGACACTAAACAGAGCATAGTCACATTCTAAAGATTTTATTCATGAAGCTCTGAAAGTAAATATGCAAGATGAAATGCAGAAGAAAAGATACCAATTGAAAAATTCAAAGTCAGTTTACGAACAAGAGTCAAATGTTTCCCCCATCTAAAAGGGGAAACGCACACCAAGCTCACCTCTCAACCCTAGCAAAAGTTGATTGGTCCCAAGGCTTGGTAAAATATCAGCCAACTGATGATGAGTATCGACATGACGAAGGTCGATATCACCCTTCTCATAGTGGTCTCGCAAAAAATGAAAGCGCACATCAATGTGTTTGGTCTTAGAGTGCAGCGGAGTTCTTAGCAACGCTATAGCACTTGTGCTGTCACAAAGCAAAGGAACACGAGAAAAGCTCAGACCAAAATCACGCAAAGTGGTCATCATCCAAGCAACTGGGAACAACAGCTGCCGCAGCAACATACTCAGCCTCCATGGTAGACTAGGCGACACTAGACTGCTTGTGAGAAGACCACGATACAAGAGAAGAACCAATAAACTGACAAGTCCAGAAGTGGACTGCGATCAATACGACAACCAACAAAGTCAGCATCAAAATAACCGCAAAGGGAGAGGGTGGAGGAAGCAGAATACCAAATCCCAAACTATGGAGTGAAGCATAAGTACCTCATATGCGCTTGACCGCCGGACGGTGAGAGGTGCGCGACGACGACGAATGAAATCGCGCGCACAGACACACCGCGAACTGGATGTCCGGGCGTGTCGCCGTCAGGTTACAGCAGCGACCCGATCATACTTCGCTACTCCTTCTGGTCCACAGCTTCTCCATCCTGTCCGCATCCAGGGCTGCCGTGGTCGGCATGGGTGTTGGAAGAGGCTTAGCCTCACCATGTCGAACTTCTTCAGGATGTCCTTAGTTGTACTTGCCCTGTGCACGAACGTCCCCTCTCGGATTGCTTTGCAGCCCAAGGAAAAACGTCAAACTCGCCATCATGCTCATCTCAAACTCCCAGCTCATAGTGTCTGCAAACTTGGCAACTAAAGTGTGAGAAGAACCACCAAAAATGATATCATCCACGTAAATCTGGACCAAGAGAGTGTCATTGCCTTGCTTGAGGAGAGAGAAAAAAGCGTTTTATCCACACATCCCATTTTAAAACCCTTAGCAAGCAAAAAGGTTTTCAACCTATCATACCAGGCTCTAGGGGCTTGTTTCAAAACATATAAAGCTTTGTGAAGTTTAAAAACATGGTTGGAAACTTGGGATTTTCGAAACCGGGGGGGTCTCACATACACTTCCTCTTCTATGTAGCCGTTTAAGAAGGCACTCTTGACATCCATTTGAAAAAGTTTAAACCCTTTGGATGCAGCAAAAGCCAAGAGTATCCTAATTGCCTCCAAACGAGCTACTGGAGCAAAAGTCTCCTCATAGTCTATCCCCTCCTTCTGACTATACCCCTGGGCTACTAGTCTGGCCTTGTTTATCAGAACATGACCATCCTCTCCTTGTTTGTTTTTGAAAACCCATTTGTCCCAATAGGGTGACACTCAGGAGGAGGTGGAGGTGGAACCAGAACCCAAACCGATTTTCTCTCAAAGTTTTCTAACTCCTCATGCATGGCATTGACCCAATCCGGATCAGATAAAGCGTGTCCAACATCTCGGGGTTCCAAATCGGCAACAAATGCAGAATGAGCAAAGTGAGAGATTTGTTGTGACCTAGACCAAGTGACACGTTCGCCGATGTGCCGATCATTTGAGGCAGGTGCTGACGTTGAATGTGTCGTGGCGCCTCCCGAGCAGAAGTGATCTCCCCTCAACAGCAGCTGGTGCCTCCCCGGGTACAAAAGGTACTGCTTGGGGTGGCGGATCCCACGCCCCCAAGTCGAAGAAGAGGGATGGGCCATGAGTTGTAGTAGAAGTCGCTCTTTGCGGCACAGCAGGTGGAGGAGGTGCTGGTCTCCATCCCTTCAGCACCTCTTCCTCATCATAAAAAAGAGGCTCGCCACCTTATGATCACCTGCACGCTCAAAACGAGAAGAAGGACAAATCATGGTCTCATCGAAGGTGACATCAGATGTCTCCATGACTCGGTTAGTGTCAAGTTAAGTACGATATGCGCGAGTATGAGTGCCATAACCCAAAAACACACCGTCAGAAGAACGAGACTCAAATTGTCCAGATTGCCTTTCTTAAGTATGAAACAGTGGCAACCAAAAACTCAAAAATAACTCACCTTGGGCAGTTTTCCAAAATGCAAATCATAAGACGTCTTTTTCAAGAAAGCTCGGGAGAAAAATGCGATTGGAAATGTAGCATGCAGTGCTCATAGCTTCGGCCCAATATCGCCTAGGAGTCCTATGCTCATTGAGCATCGTCCTGGCCATCTCTACAGGGTCCGATTCTTCCTTTCTACAACACCATTCTGAGGCGGTGTGTAGGGAGAAGAAAAACTGATGCTCTAAACCCAAAGAGTTACAAAACTTCTCAAAATCCGAGTTTTTGAATCGGAACCATTATCACTCCTAATAGCTCACATCGAGTACAAAGGGAACTCGTTCTGAAGACGCAAAATCAGATTGCGAGCAAAGAGAAAGTCTCAGTTTCTCAGCTAAAAAGAAAACCCACGAATATCTCGAAAAGTCGTCAACAACAACAAGCACATACCACTTCCCCCCAACCGAGCTCACCCGAGCCGGACCAACAAGGTCCATGTGCAAAAGCTCTCCAGGGCGCTTGGTCATGACCTGAGTCACTGGATGGTGGGGGGAGAAGCAACCATCTTCCATGTCTACAAGAATGGCAAAACAAGATCCTTCTCCATGGATAACTTGGGCAATCCTCGGATTAGTCCAAGTGAACTAAGTCTTGCAAGCAAGTCGAAGCTCAAATGTCCTAGTCTCCTATGCCACTTCAAAGATCAGAGGAGGAGGGTCCGCCAAAAGACAACGAGAAACTCCAAATGACTCCGAGAAATCCGCACGAAAGACTTTCCCAAAGGGCGAAATCACACAAACAAGATTGCCCTGAGGGTCCAAAATACAACTGAGATTTGGCTTAAAACGAATCTCATAGTCGTCATCAAAGAGTTGCGAAACAGAAAGAAGGTTAAAATGCAAGTTAGAAACAAGAAACACATCGCGCAACACAAAGTGCTCATTAACTCGCACTGACCCACGAGACACACTTTACCTTTGCTATTGTCGCCGAAGGTGATAAACTCCTTTCCGGCGACTGGACTAAGACTGGAGAACCACTTGGCGTTCCGGTCATGTGCCTCGAACCCCAGAATCCACCAACCAACGTTCTCAATCGTTTTACCTACATCAATAAAAAGACATAGGGTGAGCATACGGTCCAACACTGAGGTTAGTGATGTAGGGAGAATACAGTGTTGGGGCCGGCTGCTCAAAAGAACGGTTAGCAAAAAACCATTCCTAGCACGCCTACGGGAAGAGCGATCACCACAAGAGAGGAAAACGTGGTCCGCTAAGGGAGGAGCGTCCATCGCGATACTCAAAACACGGTGGTGGAAAACGCTCAACTACAAGCCACGCCACGGGGTCCATAGCCCACAACTGCAGGCTCCCGCCGGGCATGACCTCTCGCGGCCTAGGCCTAGGAACTTGAGGTTTTGGACCTCTAGGCCTAGCAGCACGCCTCTGAACATTCGGCACATGTACATCATGGAAAGGATGGTACATGTCCGTGTTGTTCATCTCCTTTGCACGGCGCGCCTCTCTCTTGCGCCGAAAGCAAAACTCACTCAAGTGTCCATCTCCCCACAGTGCTCACAATGGTACCTCATCGCTCTCAAAGGGGTTGTTTGTACTCACGGTAGTGGGTGTGGATCACTTTGCCCTTCTGTGGCATAAGCTCCTCTGGATGGGTGCATGGTGTCGAGCTTGTTCTTGAGGTGGTTTGGTTTTGGAGCCCATGATTGTTTCTTGGGTGGAGCTCTCGGAGGTTCCACAAATACACCATCCTTGGTGTTAGGCTTTAGAGGCTCTCTGGGTGGAATCTTGGTAAGCTTGGGAGTAGTGGTGGAGTTGGGCTTCTCACACGGGTTCAGACCACTCAACTCTCCAGTCTTCCGAAAGATGAGACATCAACACCTGAGCAAAGCCTACACCTGGACCTCCAACAACACGCTTGAAATGGGAGATCATCATCCCAAGCTGCGGCTCACCACTAGACCCCATGACAAGATGGTCTGAAGGTATGTGTTTTCCTCCTCGGTTTGCATCTGTCATGCTTCACATTCACAATCCATCTCCAAACCCTCACACAGAACGCACCTAGTCACACACGTGCTATCCGAGCTGGCCTCTCAAGAGACACAATCTTGGCATTCTTCTCTGCCAACTCGGATTGCAAGCCCGCACAGGACTTGCACGCACCCAACAGTGAGGATCTAGCCTTCAACTCATCCACCTCTCCTACCAACGCAAATACTACCTCTCAAGGTGAGAAGGTCAGTCATGTGCGTGGTGCACATCTCACACTCAACCTCCTCAGAGACAACTACGGTGGACTTGGCAAACTCAAGCTCTTCACCGTATCCTCCCACTTCTGCCTAAACTCCTTCCGCTCTCTAGCAGCGTGCCTAAGCAACTTATCTTGACTAAGAAGGAGGCAGTAAGCTTCTCGACCTCAACAGAAAGCTCATCGGGGGTCAGAGATACCTGGAGGTGTCGTCGTCGTCGTCGTCGTTCCGAGGGATCTCTCCTCAGCTCGCCGTCGACCTCCTTGCCGAGGGAATGGTGCAGAAGCCCTTGTCGTCGGCGAAGAAGCAGAGGCGCGTTGAGCTTGTCCTCGATCCTTTCTTCTTCTCGGACTCGTCATCGCTTGAGGAAGCGAGTCATCATCGAGTTGTCGACGTCGCTGAGCGTGGTGAAGATGCACGCTGCTCAGCCTGGCCTTCTCCAAGTACTTGGTCTTGATGTACTCCTTGTTGAAGCCGCCCTTCCGCTTGTGCTTCGCGGGGACGTACTTCTCCTGTGCTTGTCGGAGTCATACTTGTGCCCATGATCCGCCTTGCCGAAGAGTTGCTTGTTCTTTTCGGCAATTTGCGATGAAGTGGTTGGGGTCGCCGCACTCGAAACATCCCGAGCGTCCTCCTCCGCGGCGACGTTCATGCGGTTGTTGTGGAACCACGAGAACCGGTGGCGAGCAATGCAACTCGCCATCCCCCATGAACTCCAGCTGCTCCTCTATGACAGAAAGAAGAGAGGAAAGTGCAAAGCCTCAGAGGGGTTAGCAGAAGAGCCAGAAAGCAAAGCCATCGACGGGCCAGAAGGATTTTCATAAGAAGCCCTCGCCATGGCATCGATCTCACTGGACTTGAGCTTACTGAAGAGCTCGTCGCCGTGAGGGTCTCATAGTTAGGCGATCGATGATCGCCTGAACCTTGGAATCCCACACCGACCGATCAAGAGTATGGAGTAGCTTGAGAGCTCTCTCATGATCGTCGAAAGGCAATAGCTCCTTGTTAGCCCTCATCCTGTTGACAATCACCTGAAAGTGAGCGAATAGACTTTATGCTCTCGCCAGGCATGTGTCGAAAGTTCTCATACTCTCGCTTGAACGACTTGTAGAGACGGGTTTGACTTGAGTGGTTTCCTCTGGAAATGCATGAGGGTAGCCCAATCTCCCGAGCCGTAGCGAGGTGAGAAACACGATCAAAACTCACTCATGCTCAGGATGAGAAAAGAGCATTACGGGCTCGGCTATTGGAATCGTGCTTCAATCTGATGCTGAGTAGCACGAGCAGCCAAGACCACGTAATCGGTAGAGTTGCAAATATCCCAGATGGAAGCACCCAAACTCTGCAGATAGGCCGACATGCGTATCTTCCAATACGCATAGTCGTCCCATCGAAACGGCGGCGGTTTGCCCACGCCGTGATCATGTCGCCTTCGGTGGATCTGGAAACCGGCTAAGGTGGAAGATCCTTAACGTGCTCCGATACCAATTGAAGGACCGAGAATGCAATAGCAAGGCCACCAGAGGGGGTGAATGGAGCTCAAAAAATTTCTCTCGAAACTTTGGTCTTTGTCCCACAAATCAACCCCCAAAAGCTTCGATCGAAACTGTGATGCCCACGACCCTTGGAAGAGGGTGGATGATCCCTAGGATCACAACGAGGCACCACAAAGCGATAGCAAGCCAAAGGCAAAAGCACCGGTACAAGTTCAACCCTAAAAACAAGTCCCGAACATAGATGGAGACTACGTCGAGAAATCCCCAAATACCAATGCTAACAAGTAGCAAAGATACCTAGAGAGGTTCCTGATCAACTCTAGGGCCAAACGAGAAGTCCGGAAACCAAGCGGTGAAGCGGAGGAGAGCAAACGCATTAAACTGCAACACACAACCAAATCCCGAACTGTCCGGACCCTTGGTCCCGGACTGTCCGCGCCTGGGGCGGACTGTCTGCGGTTCCCTGGCAGACTGTCCGCCGGTCAAAAGTGCAAAACAACACAGTTGTTCAAAGTCCTTTGCTCGGGCCCGGACTGTCCGCGCCTGTCAACGGCGGACTGTCCGCCGTCACCCAAGCAAACACAGCCGAGCCATGCGACCACTACTCGGTCGGAGCCCGACGCGCGGACTGTTCGCGTCCCCAACGGCGGACTGTCCGCAAGTGCCCAGTGAGGGCGATTTTGGTTGCCCTCAACTCAAATCTCCCCAAATCCAATTCAACTCAAATTCCCTAGTTCCCAAACTGGAGAGGATGATCACGAGGTAGTTAGGAGACTATCCCCAAGAAATCATCCGCTCAAATCAATTCAATCACGGGAAATCGAGAGGGAAGGAGTATGAATGAAAAAGCGCCACGAATATGAAATCAACCCGATCTACTTGTTCGTGAGGAGTTAGATGAATTCCTTCGGTGGAAATGATCCTCACTATAAAGAACAAGTTGATTCAAACGGATTTCGCAAAGACGCAGTAGAGAGGGAGATCGAGTGACGTGAAAATCGCGGAGAGAAACGAAGAACACGAACAAAACGCGAATCAACACATCAATCTGCAACCGTGTGGCGACCACACGCTACAACAGTGAGATTACGGTCTCACTTCCTCAAAATCTCTAGTACACAGAGGTATGGTTCTCTACGGATCTCAGTTGCTACAGCAGGGGATTGGGAGAGCAGGAAAACCTAGAAGGCAAAGAGCAAATGGCTGAGATAGGATGGGAGGTGGGTGTCTCCCTCTACTTATCTAATTCTAATTCCCACTCTACCCCTAACTAATAAAGAGCGAACCAGCTAAACCCTAGGGTTATTCTGTACCAACTCAAGATAGTTGTGATCCGACGGCTACGCCCGCACAACTGGTAGCGTTGCCTCGACGCAACCTCACCGATTGCCGCCACGCGCCGCCTCCGCTCTGACCGTCCTTTTTTCCGGACTTCGCCCCCGGTTTTGTGGCCCAAACCGGGAAACCAGCCTAACGACCAACCCCGGTTTTGAGGCCCAAACCGGGAAACCAGCCGTCCATCGCCTGAGTTTTGTGCCCCAAACTCAGAAACCCGCAGCGCCCAAGTTTTGAGGCCCAAACCTGGAACCGTCCTCAGCCCGATTTGTGGCCCAAACTCGGAAACCATCAACACCTAGGTTTTGAGGCCCAAACCTGGAAACCGTTCAATCGGTGGTTTTTCTGTGGCTCAACCACCAAACCGAGCCGTAGAGGGGACGCACCGTCCGTGTACCCCGTCCACCGACACGTGTCCCCAGGTCCTTGACCCAAGCAACACCGTGCCCACAAGTCTTCGCTCGTCGCTGTCCCAGGCTGTCAGCCACCACAGCTAATCCTCGGGCCACCGGTCCCTCAGTCCAAGCCTCACGTCCGCCCTTTGCCACTCTCGTCCATCCGCACGGCACGTCTCTACTTGACCTTCACCTTGCCTTGATCACTGTATCCGTGCTCGACACCTGCACAACACAAGCCAAAGAACATGCACATTATCCCAGTTGACAATCACTCATAACTCAGAGACTCGGCATACACCCATGTATCCATGCTTGGATAGGGTTGAGACAGGTTGTGGCGCGTGACACTGGAAATCGAAGGGGGAGATGGGGAGAAGACTTTAGGTGAAGCGGAGAAGACATTTATTTGCTGGCGCAAGCGCTTCATTATTATTCCTGGAGTGTCACCGCCGCAACCTCCTCCTACTGATCAAGATCCTCACCATAGGTAGTGTGCGCGTGAACGAGAAACAATTTTTATTACACTAACTTCCTATATGTATATATTAGTTGGATGCTCACATCATTTGTTGTTTGCGTAGCAGGAACTATAGTCCAATTCGTCATTATTCCAGCGCATCAGAGTGCTGCGGGCGGTGACGATGTGTTGGAGGACACGGCTTCAACCCATCTCCTGCACAATGATCTCCCCCGGCCCCACCATCTCCTCCACCGCGGGCTCCAACGCCACAACCTCCACCGCGGGCTCCAACACCGCCACTGGGCCCACCATCTCCTCCACCGCGGGCTCCAACACCACAACCTCCACCGCGGGCTCCAACACCGCGCCTCCACCACGCGGCCCTAAGAAGCGGTCCGCCGCCACAGAACCAAAGCCCCACCTCGAAAGAAGAAGGATCCGCATCAGGAAAAAAGCCCAAGAGAATTAGCTTATGAACAGACGATGAGGAGTTAGAAATTGAAACGGTGAAAAAGATGTGCGAAAATTTTAGATGAATGTGATGCCGCTGCTAAAGCGAAGAGGAACCGAGAGAAGCCTTACCTCTTGTTAAACCCACAGGAGTTAAGGAAAAGGGTGGACCAACATGGTTTCAAGATGCGTGAAGCCCGAAAGGCTCCGCGAAAATCAGATTACGAACGCTCTCTTATGAAGTCCGCAAAAGAACAACAATCCAGCAAGAAGAAAGTGAGAAAGGGTGTTCCATAGCTCGGGGAAACATCAAGACCTTTGTCCCCGTTAGTTGTGCAAAATCAGTATGGTTCAAACATGTGCAGAGTAGAGTAGAAATTTGGAGAGACCACTTTGTCTGAGATGGACTCAATTGAAGATTTTATCATTGAGAGCGGTATCTCGTACGACACGATTAAAAATATTGCTACTGGGCTGGAGTTTCCATGAGCGGAAGTAGTTGATGAATGGAGGAGAAATTTTGCACCGAGCAGGAGTCTAATGAACCACAATCACTTACATGTACTTGGTACGCAGATGTTTGCAATCAACAAATGGTGCATGGAGGCTTCTAATAAAGACGGTATGTCAATTGGATTTTTGTCCGAATTCGGAACCATCACTACTTCCGTGGCGATGACCTAATCTTAGTCCAGATGGAGGAATTACACCAGCTATGTCATAAGGACGCACTGGACAAATCGCTCCTTAGCTGCTATTGTTGTAAGTGTTTCTTTTATAGTTTTCATTGAACTCTCTAGTATGTGTATATAGTACATAGTATTCTTACACACATACTTGTGGATCGACTCAATATTTTGCAGGTATCAGATGACTCAGCTCAGAGATAAACATGACAATTCTGTTGGGTTTGTTGATCATATGTTGTTTTCAAGGCTCCAAACCCTTTAGCGACTTGGAGCGATGAGTCGTGTATGAATCTCATGAGGTTCTTCGTGAACCAAAAAGATAGAGAAAGAATTCTCTTCCCATACAACTTTAAGTGCGTGAGACATATATAGTTAATAATAAGTATGTGCACATTTTATTTTACTTAACCCTAATAATATATATATATGAATCATGTGTATGAACAACTATCACTGGATATTGATGGTCATCGATCTCAAACACAGCAATGTGTTAATCTATGACTCGTTGAGCAAACCGCAAGAAGATTACCAAGATATGATAAACATCCTCCAAAGGTAATTTTTTGATCCCTAGCTTGCATGCTTAAAGTATAGACTAAGCTTGTATATATGTATACTAATTAATAAATAATGATCCAACTATTAATGTTTCATTGGCCGGATTAGGGTTTTGAAAAAATTCATTGCTCGGGAACATATGAGTCAGTGTAAGCCCCACTTACAATAAAGCCACGACTACCAGTAAGTTTACACCTTCGTCAATGTACGTGTATCTTTATTATATCATGTCATATATCATATCTTTATTACGAGATGAATCTTTTCATTCTACAGATTTTGAGACAAAAACAGGGTACCAACTTATGCGGATTCTATGTTTGCGAGTGGATGATGATAGAATCAAATAGAATTCCTGAAGAAATCATCAAAGTACGTAACATGTTTCTTTTTATTTTTTATAGACTTAATATTGATAATATAGATATAACTAATATCTTTTTAATTCCAATTGAAGACTGACTGGTTGAAGCAAAAAGTGATGCAACAAGGCCAATTGAAAGGAATACAAGAGACAATAGCAGGATTTCTTCGGGAACAAGTCATAAATCGAAACGGCGAGTTCTACTATAATACCAACGAGAAATTGATTCCAAACAATGATGATCATTTGTATGCCCTGTAGATCTTTAGATGGAGTACACCTTGTAATAGGTTTACAGTACTAACTTTGGAGTACAACTTGTGTAGATAGATATTTAGACAACTCCTATATGTAAATTGTTTGCAATCTTATGTACATATATTATATATATATATGTAGTTTTATAGTTCAATTATATATGCATGCAATAAGCTTATTGTGTTATGCTTCTAATATATATAATTATATATATTAGCAGCAAAGAATATATATTGAAAAACCTATTAAATAAATAAACAAAACTAAAAAAGAACTGAAATGAAAATAAAAAGGAAAAAAGGGGACCCTTTAGTCCCGGCTGGTAATACCAGCCGGGGCTAAAGGGTGCTGCTGCGGGGCATCGCTGACAGCACCTTTAGTCCGGCTAGTATTACCAACCGGGACTAAAGGGGGGCTTTAGCCCCGGTGGCCGGAGCCGGGACTAAAGGGCTAGGGGGGCCTTTAGTCCCGGAAGCGTAGTCCCGGCTCAGCAACCGGGGCTAAAGACCCTTGCCGAACGGGGTTAAAGCATTGTGTAGCAGTGAACATCACATCACCACTGACTATATATATGAAACGATCAGTTGCGTACAGCAGTACACATACATCAGTTCTTGCAAGAAGCTTGTAATAACAGGGAGTTCGTTCGAGGGAATTCTTTTCAATGCATGATCTGCCCTCGCACTCTCACATGCTGAGGATTGTGCATGTCAGAATCGATCAGCCACACCTGGTCAAAAATTCCAAGGGACATCGCGCGCGTGTCCAGTAGTGAAGAAGCCATGCGCTCAGCTCCGGCCATCAGGAACACTTGTCGGCTTGCTCCTGTTGCTCTCCGGCTCCAACCCCTTGAGAACTCTGGCGCCGCTCACATCCACCGGCCACCTAGCGTTTGTCCCGTTGCTGCAAGCGACTGCTGAATGCTGATCCATCCATCTACCAGAGACCAGAGAGGACTACAGTTACACGACTATCTATATGCACTACTAGAGAACAGGCCTTTGGACGATTTGCAAAATCAGCATTAGCCACCGAAAAATTTGCGCCGGGACTAGAAAGTCCTTTAGCCCCGGTTGGTAACACCAACCGGGCTAAAGCTCCCCAGCCCAACGGCTCAATTGTCAGAGGGGCCTTTAGTCCCGGTTGGTGTTACCAACCGGGGCTAAAGACCGGCCTTTAGCCCCGCCGTAACACCAACCGGGACTAAAGGTTGCCCCGGTTGGTGTATGCAGCCGGGGCTAAATGTTGGCATCTTAGCCCCGGGCCGTAACACCAACCGGGACTAAAGGTTTGCCCCGGTTGGTGTATGCAGCCGGGCTAAATGTTGGCATCTTTAGCCCCGGTTGGTAACACCAAACGGGACTAAAAGGTTTGTTCCGGTTGGTGTACCCAGCCGGGGCTAAATGCCAACATTTAGCCCCGGCTGGGAATAAGGACCGGGGCTAAATGTCCCTCCCTATATTGAAATGTTCTTCTACCTCCAGCCGTGCCAGAGCTCCTGTCTTCATTTTTCTTCATTCAGTCACTGCTTGCTCTTGCTTGCTTGTTTGCTCTCTTCTCCTCCGGTGATTTTGTTTGTTAACACATCTCCGGCGATTGATTGATTTATTTCATCACATCTACACCGCCATCGACTCGTTGAAAGGTTACTAGCTTAAGTTATTCATTTTGTAGCTATTTTGAGTTCATTGACTTGATAGTTCAAATTATTAATCTAAAAACAAAATATGACCGGTTTAATTAGTTTATTTTAGTCTTTTAGAGAAATGTGACGGTTTAGAAAAACAAAATATATAATACTTTAGTTTAGAAAATGTGACCGGTTTAATTAGTTTTTTTTGAAATAGAGATCATTTAAATCATTTGTTTACACAAAAATTAGAAATATATAATACTTTAGTTTAGAAAATGTGACAGTTTAATTAGTTTTTTTTTTGAGGAATAGAGATCATTTAAATCATTTGTTTACAGAAATTAGAAATATATAATAATTTAGTTTACAAAATGTGACCGTTTTAATTAGTATATTTTATTATTTTGGAGAAATAGAGATTAGTTAAATTAGTTGTTTACAGAAATTAGAAATATATAATACTTTAGTTTACAAAATGTGACCGGTTTAATTAGTATATTTTATTATTTGGAGAAATAGAGATCAGTTAAATTAGTTGTTTACAGAAATTAGAAATATAATACTTTAGTTTACAAAACGCAGAAGGATGCCTGCTTGGTATGTTGTTTTCGAGGGCACCAAACCAGGTATTTACACAGCTGGCCGAGTGCAGTCAGTATGTCCTCAAAGTTAGGGAGCTGTGCATAAAAAGTACAAGTCTTTTGAGGAAGCTTCTGCAGCTCTAGATGCTTTTAACTCAAGAATCAACTCAATTCCTACTGCACCTACCCTACCTTACCTTCCTATCCGGTTGGAGTGGCAGACAGTACATCTTGTTGGACTGTGATGTGGGAAAAATGTGCAGGTGTTGTTAGTTGCTTTGGTTGTGGCCAAGTGGATTAGGCTGCACTGTTATCTTGATGTAATAATTAATTAATTAGACAAGTTCAACTGCTACTACTTTATGGCACCAGTGATTCTTACTAAATTTCATGTCAGACATTTTATAATTTTATTTGTTTATAAGAATGAGAGATCGATATAATTATGTGATATGTCATATAATGCAGACGATGACACGTCACTGGATGTACAATGTCGATCGTCGCTCAAAAGAGTTCATTGATGGCGTGCATTATTTTTAAGAGTGGCCGAGGCAAACAAGCGGAATGGTTTTATGTGTGCCCATGTGCTCTTTGTAATAATTCGAAGGAATATTCTAGCTCAAGGAGTCTTCACTCACACTTGTTCAAGTCGGGTTTCATGCCAAACTATAGTTGTTGGACGAAGCATGGAGAAACTGGGGTTATGATGGAAGAAGGTGAAGAAGAACAATTGGACCCTGACGATGACATTATTGCTCAATACGGTGACTTTGGTGATACTGCAATGGAGAAGGTGAAGAAGAGGCAAGTGCAGGAGACACAGTCGCTGAAGATGATGCTCTTGGTGATGTCATTCGTGATGCACAAGGAGATTGCGAAAGTGAAAAGGAGAAGGCTAAGTTGACTGTATGCTAGAGGATCACAGGAAATTACTATATCCGTCTGCTGCAGATGGACAAAAAAAGTTAGGCACAACACTAGAGTTGCTACAATGGAAGGCACAGAATGGTGTATCTGACAAGGCATTTGGACAATTATTGAAGATTATAAAACAAAAGATGCTTCCGAAGCCTAACGAATTACCCGGCACACGTACGAAGCAAAACAAGTGGTCTGTCCTTTGGGTTTAGAAATCCAGAAGATACATGCATGTCCTAATGACTGCATCCTGTACCGTGGCAAGGAATACGAGAATTTGGATGAATGCCCTGTATGTAACGCGTCACGATATAAGATCAGGCGAGATGACCCTGGCGATGTTGAGGGTGAAGAACGTCCCCGGAAGAAAATCCCTGCCAAGGTTATGTGGTACGCTCCTATAATACCACGCCTGAAACGTCTGTTCAGAAACAAGGACCATGCAAAGTTGGGCGATGGCACAAAGAAGACCGTAAGGTAGACAACATGTTGAGACACCCTGCAGATGGGTCCCAGTGGAGAGCAATAGACAGAGAATTCCCAGAATTGCAAAAGATGCTAGAAACTTAAGGTTTGGTTTAAGTACGGACGGGATGAATCCTTTTGGGGAACAGAGCAGTAGTCATAGCACGTGGCCTGTTACTCTATGTATGTACAACCTTCCTCCGTGGTTATGCTTGAAGCGGAAGTTCATTATGATGCCATGCTCATCCAAGGCCCGAGGCAGCCTGGCAACGATATCGATGTCTACCTGAGGCCATAGTTGAGGAACTCCTACTTTTATGGAGTAAATCAGGTGTACGTGTGTGGGATGATACAAACAGGAACACTTTGACCTGCGAGCATTGTTGTTCGTAACAATCAATGATTGGCCTGCTCTAAGTAATCTTTCAGGACAGTCAAACAAGGGATATAATGCATGCACACATTGTTTTGATGACATGGATAGTGTATATTTGAAAAATGTAGAAAGGTAGTGTATCTTGGGCATCGTCGATTTCTTTCGATGAATCACCAGGTTAGAAAGAAAGGCAAGCATTTTAAAGGTGAGACAGACCACCGGAGCAAGCCTCGCAACAGAACTGGGGAAGATGTACTTGAGATGATCAAGGATGTGAAAGTAGTCTTTGGAAAGGGGACGGGCAGTGAACCTGTTCCGAAAGACGCTACGGGATCATACAACCTGTGCCAGATCTAGTTGTTGATAATGAATACGGTACAAACATGGAAATCATACAACGAGCATATGGAGACGTTGATCCTGCGCAACTGCTCGCATTTTTCGAGGAAACTGGTTTGAATGTGGAAAACATACTCGGAGAAGCAGGCATCAAAGTGCTCCAGAAGTTGATAAATGGCAGAGGGCATATGTATATGGCCAAAGTCTATACAACCCAGCGGCCCTGAGGGATCTTGGTACACAGATGCACTTGCTAAATCAGTAGTACCTTACGGCGTGGTGGCAGAAAAGCTGATGACTACATTTGCGTCAGAATTAGAGACCATGATTACTTCCGTGTGATGACATCATATATGTTCAGTTTAATGAGTTACATCAGCTCTGCCACATGGACGCTCTCGACAAATCTCTCGTCAGCTGCTTCTGCCTGTAAGTGATTGTTTCCTTTAATAATCTCACTTTAGCTTATGTATATGTATAAGTAATTATCCTCACACTGCTAGCAAGCGTTTCTAAACATGTGCAGAAACATGATGAGACAACTAAGGCGTAAAAATGACAAGGAGATTGGTCTCATCGATCCATATATCGTCTTCAAGCACCCAAGCAATACTCACTCGGATGCATGGAAAACTCAAACAGAGAGTAATTTGCGGAGGTTCTTGGTAAACCAAAGGGACCAAGAATATACTATTCCCCTACAACATTAGGGGAGTTTTGTTATCATTGCACATTTTATTATAGGTTGACATAAAGATATATATATATATATATGTGTGACTATATAAACATAAATGCAGTTTTCACTGGATTCTAATGGTGATCGATCTCCACGAGAGTCGTTTGCTAATCTATGACTCTCTGAGAAAACCACAAGAAGATTACCAAGATATGATTAATATTATCCGAGGGTAATGTGATCTATAAATATTGATTCCTGCTATAGCTCTTTAACTCTGCAATAGTTAATTAACGTTCCAATTATTGTGAAGGGTTTGGACTTGGTTTGTTCAGAAACACCGTCCGGATCTGAAAGCGCAACTTCCTGATCCTCTACTCCTAAATGTAAGTTGTAGAGTACCTCCCCGCCTCTTTACCTTAATTAGCATCACTCAGCAGACGCACGCTCAACCGAGAGTACTCTTTTTACATATTGTACAGTGGGTTCTACGGCAGTCACCGGGAAACAATTTATGTGGGTACTATGTTTGCGAGTTTCTGACGGTGTATGAAAAAAGAACTCCTTTACAGAGTCAGCAAGTACGTAACATGTAAATAAATTTATTTTATTTTTGTTGCTATTACATAAATATTATGTATGTTAATACTTTTTTTATTTTAATCCAAATTGAAGGAGACATGGTTGAAGAACCAGGTGATGGATAAGGTCCGCCTCAAAGCATTCAAGAGACCATCGCGGGCTTCCTTAATGACCATGTCCTTAAGTCTGGCACCGAGTATTGGTTTAATAAAGACGAACCAATGAAGCCAAACAAGATGAACACTTGTATGACCTCTAAGTTAGGAACGGTATATATTTGTGTGTAAATATCAAGTTAAGCATGCATGATGGATAATGTTGTATATTTTATGTACATATGTGTGTATAGCTAGCTCTATAATATATATATATATATGTATAGTTTCATATTTCATTTGTGTGTAATTGTAAATTTTATGTGTTTATATATATTTATTAGCAGCGAAGAATAATACGTGTATTTGAAACTGGCCTAATATAATAGAATATATTAGCAGCGAAAAATACGTATTAGAAAACCTAATGTAATTGTAAAACAAAAACAATAACCAATTGAAAAGAACAGAAAAAGGAAAAAGAAAAAAGCAGATGGATCTTTAGCCCCGGTTGGTAACACCAACCGGGACTAAAGAGGCCAGCAACGGTGGCCCGGCTGGAGGCCCCTTTAGTCCCGGTTGGTAACACCAACCGGGACTAAAGGGGCCTCCAGCCGGGCCACCGTGGCTGGCCTCTTTAGTCCCGGTTGGTGTTACCAACGGGGCTAAAGGTCCCTCCATTAGCCCCGGGCCATGGAACCGGGGCTAAAGGTCGGGGCTTTAGTCCCGATTCGTTAGCCCCGGTTCATGTCCGGGGCTAAAGGCCAAAATGGCCCGGGGCAATAGGCCTGTTCTGTACTAGTGATGGACAAAACGCTACGGTACAACCACTGTCCGTTGTATATATATCCAATGTGTGGTTGTATCCCTTAATTCCCTACTGTACACTGTACTGTCCGAGGGAAAGGTGATCATCAGCCTTGCTCGCATTGCATGCTCTTCTTCTTCTGTGGGAATACATGTGTATGCCGCAAGCTTAAGGTATCTCTCGATGATCCACTACAAACAGCCGAATCAGCACTCGGCAGAGAGCCTTTTGCACTTGGCGAAGGCTTCGCCGAGTGCCGCACTCGGCGAAGAGCACTAGGCAAAGAAAATATCGGCAAAGGGCTCTTTGCCGAGTGTCCCTTTTTGCCAAAAACAGAAAAAAATCTAAAAATAGAGAAATATTTTTATTAAATCGAGGGAGGGGCCCACTAGACAGCGCCCACCCGTTTTCCTCGAAATAGCAAGTCCTAAGATTTTTCACGCAATTTTTCTCACACAGTCAGCAAGATTCGAACTCAAGACCTCTCATTCACGCGGAGCCTCCTCTACCACTGCACTACACATATACGTTCCATCTTCGTTTCAGTTACCTATATATTATATTAAACCGAGTGTAACTTGCTTATTTGAGGCTCTAAACGAATTCAAATCAAAAAGTTGTCAACTACAAAGTTTTCTAACTTTTTGAGATCTACAACATTTATTTTGGTAGTTTTTTCCATCTAAGGTCGTTTATAAAAATTTGAATTTTAAATTTGACAATATGAAACGTAGTTTTCATTGACAAGATGATTTCAAATCAAAAGTTTGTCAACATCAAAGTTTCATAACTTTTCGAGATCTACAACTTTTTTTTTTGGTCATTTCTCCAACCGAGGTATTTTAAAAAATTCGAATTTTAATTTTTTTCAAATTCGAACGCAGTTTTGCATAACTAGATGACTTCAAATTAAAAGTTATCAACTACAAACTTTCATAACATGTCAAGATCTACAAAGTTTATTTTGGTGTTTGTTGACCATTTGTGCATCCGACATTGTGGTTCTAATATTATTCACAAACATTATATATCACTCTTGTAGTTTATAAACTACCGGAGAGATATATATGATTTGTGAACGAATTTATTTTAAGTTTGTCAAATGAAGAAATCACCAAAACAAAAATTGTTCATCTTGATTAGTTAACCAACTTTGTAGTTAAAAACTTTTTCATTTGGATTAATTTGCTGCTTCAAAATGTAATTTAAAAACTGGCTTTGCCGAGTGTAAAAAAAAAAAACACTAGGCAAAGAGCCCCTCTTTGCCGAGTGCCAACCTGGCGGCACTCGGCAAAGACCAGACCACGTGCACAGTTCGGGGCCACATGCTTTGCCGAGTGCCACGTGGCTGGCACTCGGCAAAGATGGGATCTTTGCCGAGTGCCAGCATTTGGCACTCGGCAAAGAGGTGCCTTTGCCGAGTGCCTTTCTTTGCCGAGGTGTCGGACACTCGGCAAAGCATCCTTTGCCTTGTGTTTGCGCTTTGCCGAGTGCCACGTGGCCGGCACTCGGCAAAGAGGCTCTTTGCCCAGTGCCCGAAATTTGGCACTCGGCAAAGCTTTAGGTACTCGGCGGCGAGGCTGGTTTCGTGTAGTGATCAGTGTCGTTCCATGTCTGGTGGTGCTTGTGCACACGCTGAGATGGCAGCAGGACCGGTCTGCGCACATACGATGATTTGCATCCCTAAAGGTAGGTACTATACGTTATATTCAGTATGTGTTCTTTTTTATCAGATCATTCATTCATCAGTCTGTGCTGAGGATATACACGTTACTCCATCACAAATAATATAATGGCACATCTCTCATATTTCGAGGGGTTAACTATTTTTTTTTCAAAAAAATATATTTTGTATATATTTAGTCAAACATTAAAAGAGTTGACTCCTAAAAGAATAAGACATGCCCTTACTTTTAGACCGAGAGACTATGTTATATCTATACGTTGTGATAAGGGATCTTGGACAGGGTAGAAGAGTGATGCGAAGGCCTCTGATGACCAATGCTGAAGGCAAAACAACAGTGACATGAGGTTGACCCAGAGGAATTAGGGTTTCATAAATGTTATTCAACTAACTCTTACATAGGGTTCCTCCCCTTTTATAGGTCACCATACATGAAGACGCTATTTTACACTAATACCCTTTACAGCTCGGGTATGTACTTGGGATATTCCTGCACGCAGGCTTGGCCTTCAGGGTTGTTCTGGTCTATTTTCTTATCAACTGTTGTGCACCTATTGGAGGCCCATCTGCCTCTCGAGGCCCATGATCGTTAGGAAGATGATGCTGAAGTTGTACTATGTTGGGCAAAGGCCTCGATCAATCTCACCAGCCCTTTTGGCCTTCGCTAGCCTCTAACGACCTCTGCCTTCATGCTACACAACTTGACCTTTGTCGTACCTCCGTTGGCCTGGGACCTTCAGCACGTGTTCCATGCCTTCATCCGCGTAGGGGCCGTGGGCAAAGGCTACCTTCATGGCACCTGCAAGTTCATTAACTCATAACTCATATCATAGTAGTATTGTTTTTTTGCAGCGATGGGTGTAGGCCTTCGTGACTCATGTTCTCATCGCAAATAGTTCCCCATTGGCGGTATGGCCTGATGCAGGTGGGTTGTAACCCACAAATCCTTTATGGTCAATGAGTCATGAAGGCTTTCTTAGAGGCTTCCCCTTCCCTCTAGGATGCACTGTGTTAGACCATATTTTTTTATTACATGTTGGCTTCTAATTGGTTGCGGTGTCTTCAGAGCTGACATTTTGTAAAATGGATGTGAGCATTTGGGTGCAGAGGTTGAGGCGCCCGCTCGTGGGCTATATAAGGAGGGGTCATGAAGGTCGCCCCATTTGGCCCACGCTTCCATATTTCTACTTTCCAGTCTTCTGAAACTCAAGCTTTTGCTTCGACTACTCTTTTCCATAAAGTCTTTCCTCTCATGAGCAACAAGCTTGAGCAATCTATACTGACTAAGCAAATCAGCACTCAATGACTCAACCTCAGAAGAAAGCTCATCAACAAAAGGAGTCGATACCTCAGAAGAAGTGTTGTCGCTGTGAAGCTCCTCCTTGTTGGTGTTGACCGCCTTGTCACCAAGCGCCATGGTGTAGAAGCCTCCATGCGAAGAGTGCATGAAGAAGCACATCATGTCGTTCAGCCTCTCCTCGGCCTTCCTCTCGGACTCATCGTTGCTAGAGAGGGACGAGCAGTTGTTGTCAGAGTCAGCATCGACGTCGTGAAGGGAGGCAAGGAAGGCACCTCTTGGGCTTCGGCCTTCTTCAAGTACTTCTTCTTGATGGCCTCCTTGTCGAACTTGCCCTTCTTCTTGCCGACATTGTACTGAAGTACCGAGAACTCTACCAGAAAGCGACCAGAGGGGGGGGGCGGTGAATGGGAGCCTAAAACTTTCCCTTGAAACTTTGGCCTTTTTCCCACAAATCAACCCCCAAAGCTTCGACCAAAAACGTGATGCCACGACCCTTGGAAGAGGGTGGATGATCCCTACGATCACAACGAGGCCCACCAAACGAGAGCTCACCAAACGCCAAAAAGCCCCGGCTCAAGTTTGACCCCAAAAACCGACTCCTCCTGAACGTAGATGGAAGGCTACGTCGAGAAATCTCCAAATACCAATGCTAACAAGTAGTAAAGATACCTAGAGAGGTTTCTTGGTTAACTCTAGGGCCAAACGAGAAGTCCAAAAACCAAGCCGAGGAGCCAAGAGAGCAAACACACTACAAATCAACACACATCCGAGTCCCGGACTGTCCGCGGATACGGCCCCAGACTGTCTGGCCCTACTGCGGACTGTTCGCAAAGGGAAGGCGGACTGTACGCCGGAAAAACCCCAAAACAGCAAGTCTGCTGATCCTCCCTAGTCGACTCGCGGACTGTCCGCGATCGACTACGGCGGACTGTCCGCCGTTCAACAAAAGCAAAGTGACCGAGCCACGCAGCCACTGATCTGGCCCGAGCCCTGTTGACTCTTGCTAACATCGTCACTAGGAGTAGACTATGGAATCTATCCCCGCAATGGCGCCAGGAAGGTTTGTTGGTACTTCTTAATGTAAGAAGTATAACTAACTATTCGTATGACTATTGGTAGGTTCCGCAAGCGCACAGAATAAGTCTATTGTAGCACTTCACCCGGGAGTAACCGAGTATCGTATTTATTTCCACAGGGAAGCTACTATGGCAAAACTAACACTAGGACCGCTATGAACAACTAGTGATTCTAGCAGGGTTGATCGAAAAGTATGAATGGGGGTTGGTTTCTACTACTACTAAAAAGAAAAGAAAGACTAACTACTACTAAACTAAATCGGCGGGGTCTGGCCGATGAACAGATTAATGTTTTCCTACACACTTACGATCACAACTAACTTAGCAATAAAGAGTTTATCCAGTTCTTCGAACCGTACATACCCTCTGGACTATTTACCTCAGACGTGCACAACGAGGTTTTATGATTAAGAACTAACCCAACTACGTGGTGGAATTCAAGGCTCCCAGGGCTGTCACCACCTGTTTGCTACCACAGCTATCCGGGGGGCTAGCCACAAACTAAGGTATAACTAGTCTAAGCACCGCGCTTACACTAATATATACTACTCTAATCTTGCGTCCAAAACTAGAGCACTGATTACTCAGCGAAGAACCCAAACTAGATATAAACTAAATACTAAGTTATCTATGATCGAAAGCACTCAACAAGAACAATAAGTAAAGTACTTAAAGTAAATGCTGAAAGTAGAAGAACACTAAGATAAATGAGAAAAGACATGGAATTATACCAGAGACTTGGAAGATCCTCTATTACAACTCCAGCTCTTCTCTTCTACACTCTCGCTCTCACTCTAAGTCTCTCAACTAGAGTGTTCCTTCACCAGAGCTTCGCTTACAGAGAGTGGGACTAATGAGGTGAGGTCTGAGTACAAATGAGCTCGGGGGGTCCTATTTATAGCCTAAGGGACCTAGGGGGGTACTTATGGACCTAGGGTTAGGTCAGGGGGTGAGTGTTGTGGCGGGCGCCAGCTAGGGGTGGCGGGCGCCACTCCTCTGGCCCTTGGATCCACCGCCTCTTCACCAACGGCATCCAGGAGGTCCTCCAAGTCGGTTTGGGGTCGGTTAGGGTTGTCCAATAACCGTCACATGGGCAATTAGGGCATGATCCATGTGACGCTGCTTCTTAGCCCTTGGATGAACCGACTTAGGTGAGCAACGACTGCCAATGAGTGTGGGGTGCTTCCCCTGGATCAGTGACGTGGCAGGGGGGAGTTTGGGCTTCTCCCTCCTGGTGGCCGCCAGTTAGGGTGGCGGGCGCCACCCCTCCTTGGCCCAAAGTGAGCCCAGGCAAGTGGGCTTGCTTCCTGGTGGGTCCATTTGATCATTTTGCTCAAAAACCCTGCAATTTCCTACATTCAAATAAAACTCAAGGACAAGTGGAAATCGTTAGTTTATAAAAGGTTTTTGGTTAATTTTAGGCCCTTGTGTTGTGTTATATGACCTTGTTGATGCTAAGAATATGACACTTAGTGAGCGTCAACAAGCTCCCCCAAGCTTACCTCTTGCTCGTCCTCGTGCAAGCATGGACTTGAAATAATCTTAGAAACTCTGTGTTTTTGTTGTGTATGCCCATATTATTTTCATCATCATGGAATTGGTAGCCTTCCCTGCACTCAAGATTAGAACAAAAGACCAGCAAGAAAGAAGGTTTGTCTTTCCCTTGCCTATTTTGCTAATCAAGACATGTGGAGTTTTTGCAAGTTTTGTTCAAAAGAAAACATGCTTAGTAACTTCTGCGGCTCACTCAATCACTCATATTTGTATGTGGAAATGGAAGAATTATCCTCTCACTAAGACTTTATGTGGGGTTTAATGGGTAGGATAAAAGTGAGCATGCAATGCTAGCATAATTTTACCAAGTTAGACAAATGGAGCAAAGGAGCAACAAGTCATAGGTTCAGACCAGGAATGTGCAAGTGTGTGGTATTTATTGTGGCTACTACTTTTATGGCACTTCTCCTTTCTATCTCTTTTGTGGGATCATGGCTATGAATGAGAGCATTTGCTCTTTTGGATATTCTCTTCTTTCTAGAGCACTTGCTCTTTTGAATTTTCTTTCTAGAGCACTTGCTCTTTTGAATTTTCTTTCTAGAGCATTTGCTCTTTTGAATATTCTTTTCTTTCTAGAGCACTTGCTCTTTTTTTTAACTACTATAGCCATGTCCCTGAGATTTCATTATGGAGCGTGATATTTTGCCATGAAGTATTCCTAACAATGAATGGAAATAAGGCATGTTGTGTGCGTATTCTCAGTGTAAGAATAGCACTATATAGGTGGGTGCAAGTGAATTCCTTGGTCTAAAGATATGACAAGTTTCTCTACCATGAGTATCAACAAAAGTCTAACTAGCTCAACACTAACATGCAGCAAGTGGAAGCTCCTACTCTAAGAGTAAAAATTATTTGGCTTTGGTAGGACTTTCTTTGCCACAGAAGTACTTAGAGCAAGTTTTTTTTTTATTTTTTTTAAAATAATTACTCCACAAACTTGACTTGCTCAAGTCAAAGTAGAAACTTACTTCCCCTTTACTTAGTCTAATGCTTATGTCTCAAGTTTAGCGGTTCTAGCATACGTTCTCCCAAGATAACTCTTATGCATGACATACATTTTTTTTATTAGAAAGACTTATGATGAGAGCGTTTCATTTATTGCTATTTATTTATTATTATTATATTTTAACTGCAAATTAACTAAGATAAAACTCAAATTTAAATTACTGAAATAAAAATAAAACTGACAGTAATAAAGATGGTAGTGATACTTACCTCTTTGACGGGGGTCCTCCCCCAAGCTGGCTTTTGGCGTGGTTGAGCTACATCCATCCCTGACGACGGTACATGTCGTCCCAGTTCTGCTGGTTCTGCTGCAGGAGAGAAGAAATATTACCCAGTTCTCCGCCAGTTTCCTGGCAAAATTCCTGAAAATTTTGGTTCAAGTTGTTCAAGTCCTGACGGATTTCAGCAGTATCCATGGTGAGTCCATTCATCTGGTGCTGAAGATATCCATATCGCGCATCCATTCGTCCTGATGAAAGGACTAATGGCGAGCGGCCTGTGGCGAGATTCCCCTATGGAAGAACTCATCACCACGGCCAGTGTACCGGGTGGATCCTCCCAAGGAATGGGATGAACTCCCCAACTGGGATGAGTGAAAGGATGCCTCCTGGCCGTATTCCCACCGTGGATGTTGCGGTTGTTGCCAATTCGATCCTCCTGCTTGGTGCAAGCCAGGGGGTGTCAAATGACCATAGTGTGCTGCTCCTTCGTACTGCCCTGCATGGAAAGGGTCAAACTCCTGTGCCGCTGCTGCGGCTCTTGCAGCCTCTTCTGCTGCGGGTATGCGCTCGCGTCCTCCTCCTGGGAACCTGCATGATGTTCTCTCGGGCCAACCTGCGGTTTTGCTCTGCCTCGGTTTCCAGGGCCAAGGTAATGTTGGTGCATTTACCAACCAAAGTGACATGTCAGGAAGAGCGATTTTATTCACATAATCTTGGTAGATCATGTGGATCTCACCGGTCTCCTGGTTTCACACAAGATGTGTCCTTGCGCGAAATGCTCCATGCTCAAAAGGTCTCGGTCACTAGGAATGTAGGAGTATATAGTGGTGTTCAGCAGACCCAAGTTAAAAGCTAGTCTAGTTATCCAAGATGTCATTTCAATATTTCCAGTGCGTTGATTGAATTTAGACCAGTAGTCTGCCATGGCCTTGGCGGGTGATACTTTTATGTGGTTAACTAGAGCATAAAGCAGCATCATTTCATGCTTTTTAATTGGTCTCAAGTCAGGTCTTGGAAAAAGTGTGATACTGATATACTTGTGAAAGAACCTGAGCGTGGGGTTGTGGATATACTTGTACGGGGCAAGCCTGGGTCTCTGTTCCCAGCAATGCTTTTCCAAAAATCATTTCTATTAAACCCGTACAAGCAGATTCCAGGTTTAGTAAGCATGAATCATCAAAATTTAAATGCTTGCTAAACCGTCCGCACGAAAGAGTGTGCTCTTCATTAAAAAGCCGGAATGTTATGTGAGTAGCAGACAATTGCATGGTAGCTAGAAATTCCATTGTGAGGGAAGGATTCCCTCCACATTAACCATCCACGCATCTTCCCATCCTAGGGTTCGAGAAATATAGAGAAACTCACTGTCCATACCAGTGCGACGTAGCAAGTCGTCGTCGATGCGGCGGGTGTGAACGAACTCCCTCTCACTGAGGATGTTCCGGGCCTGTCGTTCCCGATCACTCTGCCAGATGATATCATTGACGGAGTTCAGGATGCGGATGGTCGGTCCAGCCTGGTGTGAGAACGGAGAGTTCCGATCCACCGACATTTCGTTGGTGGATGGAGTACCCACCCGGCGCTCTCCTCATCACTCCCAGCAAAGCGAATGTGGGTGTTTGCTCTCGACGAACTTCCCTCACCTTACTCTTCTTCTTCTTTCCGGTGAAGAAGTTCTTGAGAGGGGCCATGACTTCCTTGCTAGTGCTCAAGATGGCTGATGTTTTTGTGTTTTGAGTGAGTTGTGAGAACTTGCATGGGGTGTGGGTAGTATTTATAGGCTGAGAATGGAAGGGGGAGGTGTGCGCCTCTGAACCATGCTGGCGGGCGCCACCAATAAGTGGCGGGCGCCACCCTACCTTGCCCAAAATTATCTGCAACCGACACATGAGGTTCCCTTGTAATGTCCACTGAAATCCAAGTGGGGAATAAAGTGGTAGGTTCGGTGCAAAGTGAAAAGAGTGCAACCTCCTAAATGGGGCAAGTGGGCTGAAAATTTCAAAGACCACTTCTTCATCCTGGTCACACTTTATACCAAGGGTGGTGGGAAACTTACTCGGGAGCAGTTTTGTACCGAAATGTGGAATTAGAGGTGGCGGGCGCCAGGAAAAAGTGGCGGGCGGCACCCTCTTGGCTAAAATTTCACTCCAACTCACCCCTCCTTTCACCTAGTGCTCTCCTTGTCATTCTCCATCACATGTGCGCCAGAATTTTTGGGTGGAGATGTGTCCAAAAGGTGGAGTGAAGAGGGGGAGACATGGGAGTGAGTGATTGCATTGAAATGAGCAAAGCCATGGGTCTCCCTTGGTGTTATTTGGGTCTAAGAGGTAGGTGTAATAGTCTAGAGATTGGCTAGTGCTCCCTAATGCAACTTAGGGTGGCGGGCGCCAGCTTGGGGTGGCGGGCGCCACCCCTATGGCTGCCCTAAGCCACCTAGGAGCCACCTAATCACCCTACTAAGCATCTATTTGCAGAAATTAATTTGCTAAGTAAAAACGAAAATTTAAATGGGGGATAAAGACTTACCTTAGCCTAACTTACCTTGGTTAGCCGCTTTGGATTCCCGATTAGTGTCGCCTTCATGGTGGTTGTGGTGGAATGTCGGCACCGACGAACTTTGATGACGGGTGTTTTTCGGTCGCGGTGTGAACTCGAATTTCTCCTCCTTTCCACTGATGTGGAGCTGAATTTCTCCAGCTCCTACATCAATGGTGGCTTTTGCAGTGCTCAGAAATGGCCGTCCCAAGATCAATGGCGTCCGGTGGTCGGGATTAATATCCAGAACCACGAAATCCACTGTAACACCCCTGGTGTTACTAATGTAATTAACTTGACATGTCATCATCTTAAGCATTAATCATTTTGTGATGCATTTGGATTGCTTAATTGCTATGCTTTAGTCCCTTTTCAAAAACCCTAAAAGCCCAATTCTTCCTCTAAGGGAAAAATGGTAATTTCACCTCTGTGCCTAGTTCTATGTAGTTCTTGTTTGAATTTGATGCCCTGATGTTTGTTGCATTGATCAAAGTTCTAAAATCAGATTTGATTTGATTGTCCTTTTGCAAAACCCTAAATTCCAAATCCTGGATTTATTCCCTTTCTGATAACTTTTTCATAATTCAAAATTTTGAGTTGGTTCAAAAAGCAAAGTTGTGAATCTGACCTAGAGGAACAACTTTGGTATTTACAGATTTCCATGTTTCTATATAAAATTTGAAGTAATTTCAAATTCATTCAAATTCCAGTTTTTGTCCCCTTTTCAGTTTTAAAAATTTATTCAAAAACTATTGAGTTTCAAAAAAATGTATATTAGCAAAGTTGTAGGTTTTGACAAATGGAACAACTTTCATATATAAAGATTTTCAAGTTTCAGTTTGAAATACAAAGTAATTTTGATTTGAATCAAATTTGAAAAATGTTCCCTTTTCTGTTTTTGATTATAGTTCAAAAACTATTTGGAATTTGAAAATGTTGATATTGACAAAGTTGTAGATCTCATTTTTCTGAGCAACTTTGGTGTTTTGAGTTTCCTGTGAAGTTCATTTTTGAGAGTAATTTGCAAAATACAGAAACCAGCAAAAGTCAAAACCTAGGCCTAGCACTGTTCGTCCCCTACCTCTAGCCGGCGCAGTGCAGAGGGGGCCCCGGCCATGGCGCCGGCGCTGCGCCTGCAGCGCGTCTGGCGGCTCCCCACGCGCCACCAACCTGCCGCCGTTGTCGCCCCCATCATTTCGCACCCGCACGCGCACAGTTGACCCCCGCTCCCGTCCCCTACTGCTCCTGCTCGCCGCCGCCGCGTGGCCATGGCCGGCGCTGTCTGCGCCCGAGCCCCGGCCGCACGCCTGTCCTTCCCGCCTGCGCGCAATCGAGAGCGCACGCGTCCGCCGAGCTTATCCACCCACCCCCCGTGCTCTCTACCGGCCTCTGGCCGCGGCTATATAAGCCTGCCGGAGCTCCGACCTCCGCACTCACCTCCGCCACCGTGGCCAGACCTCTCCGGAGCTCCCGCCGCTCAACCACCTAGCCCGAAAGCTCCGCCTTGAGCTCGTGAAGCTTTCCCACCCCCCAATTTCACCTTCCCCGCCTCCAATCGCCCGGCGTAACCCCATCTTCCCAAACTCCGACGGAACCCCGGTGATCTCGGGTTCGTCAAATACTCCCTCTCGGTCACGGATACCTTCCCCTGACCCCTGTGTCAGCTTCCTTGGCTCCGCGCGACTCTAACCCGGCCCTTGCGGTCTCGTGTGTTGCGCAGGACCGCCGGATCGCCGGAGCGCCGCCGCGGTCGTCTCCTCCCTCGTGAAGGTGTCGAGCCTCACCCTCGAGAACGAGTCGAGCCTCACCCTCGAGCCCTGCCTCCGACCCGTGGTAAGCATCCGAGCCTCCGGTCTCTGTTTCCACTCCGTTTCGCCCGAGCCTCCCAGTCAGGTCTCGGACAGAGGCTTGTGTTTCCGTCTCGCCCGAGCCTTCCGTCTCGCCCGAGACCGCTTCGCCTGAGCCAAGCCTCGGCGACGCATGCTCTCCGCTTCGCCCGAGTCAGGCCTCGGACGGAGGCTTGCTTTCCGTCTCGCCCGAGCCTCCGGGCCAGGCCTCGGACGGAGCAGTCGCTCCGTCTCGACCGAGCCCGTTTGCCCGAGCCCCGCGCGATTCGCCCGAGCCCCGCGCGATTCGCCGAGCCGGCCTAGAAGGAGCACAGTGCTCTTTTCTTTTCTGAGAGATGTGAATAGTGTTCTGTTTTCTCTTTTTGTATGATTTTCTGTGTGCATCCAAAAATTCTGAAATTTTTGTGGTAGACTCTTACGCCTGAAGTATTTTATAAAAATATGAAACTTGAGTTTTGTGCAAAGATTTGAAAATGTAAAATTCCCCTTTAATTGAAAAATGGAGGTTTGGTATTTTTGGAGAGTGATATTTAACTCCAAAAATCTTGAGATAAATTTTTGTGACCTTGTTATGATATGCTGAACCTCTGGTAAAATTTTGAAGTCATTTGGAGCAAGTTGATTTTTGAGCATTTATTTAAATAGTTGAGTAGTGCCTTTTCTTAATTAATGTCTGGAATTATTTGAGCACCTTAATGACCTCAAAAATTATGAAATTTGTTTTGACATCTATTTATGCCATAATTAACTTATGTGATTAATTTGGTAATTTTTGGAGCAACTTCATAAAATGACCTTTTTAATTAATTTAGGAAAATAGAAAAGATTAGGGTTGGTAATAAGTGTTTGATGATGTGATCTTTGGATTGATTGATGTTCATAGACCCCTACCCTTTGTCTATGATGGTTGTGATGCTATGATTGGTTGATGCTTAGGATAATCATAATAAGGCCTAGCTTTAATTAACATTGCTTAAGGAAGAAATGGTTACCTTTTATGCTCAACCTAGATTTCGATTATGCCTTGTTTAAGAGTAATCTAGAATAAGTGGAATTGTCTTGCACCATAAGTCCATATCATCATTCTCATGAGCATTCATCATTGCATCCGTATAGTTGACGAAGAAGGTACCAGAGTCGAGGCCGCTGTTGACGAACCACAACTCCCGAGGCGACCCGAGCTCCGACGCCTATACCTACCCCGAGTCTGCTCTTTTTGCCATCAAGGCAAGCCCCGTGCATTTAACCCTTCCTGGTTTTATAAAATGATTTCCTTAAATGCTTTTGAGTTAAATTATTGCATTAGGTTTATAGGAGTTGTGTGCTATCCTAATTGATGCACTATCCACCTTGACCACTGATACACCGATACCTGCTTTTCAAAAGTATTTGAAAAATGCTTAGCAATGCTTATTGAATTAGACTTTGCAATAAATGCCAAATTCAAAAGTGTGATCACTTAAGAATCTTTATGGGAATTTGGCTTTACTCCCCGGCTGTTGGCTAGGTATCTGATCCGTACCTAATCAATAGCGAGGAGGGGTTGTCGGTGTACGGTGCCGTCATGTTGTAGTCCGGGACTCAACAGTTGACACCGACCGGGACAGGGTTGAAAAACCGACAGGGTACCTGTACTCTGGTTAGAGTCCCGAGGTGCTTGTCGCTGGCGGAAAAACTGACAGGACTATTACGCTTGGGTGAGATATAACCAAGGTATAGCTCTGGCTGAAAAATTAGGGACCATCCGTATGGGGCCTGCTGGTCAAGACTTGTAACTATTCACATACTTCGGAAAGCTCTGGCTCCGAGGAATCCTTTATTGGACCGACAACCGCGCACTGGGAGTGGAGAGATGGCGGAAGTAGCATGTACCCACGTGGGTTAAAGTCCCGGATTGGTGTGGTGTACTGTACTTCCGGGTGGCGTAGGACCGGGCCCAATCTTGGAGGAATCGTGGTAGACGAGTTGGCATATGCAAGCTTGGGTGCTACATATGCAGTGTGGATAGGGATCCTCAGCTGAGTATTATTTATCCGGATTAACGTTGCTCCTCGGTTATGGAGACTTGGTCCACTGACTGTCAACGGAGAGTGGTTCTCAACTAGGAATGTTTTGAAATGTAAAATGAATCATGAATGATGAAGAATTGAGAATACTGAATCTTTCAAAATAAAATAAGATTTACAAAAATGCTTTTCTGCAAAATACTTGATCTTGCTTAAGCCTTACCTTGACTACCCTAAGCCTTCATTCCTGAGTCTTCCCCTTTTTCTTTAGTCGGGTAAGTCTTGTTGAGTACCCCGTACTCAGGGTTTGTTACCCATGTTGCAGGTATGCCTGAGACCCCGATGTGTCTCGCACCCTGTTGCGTGACCTTCGTCCAGGAAGAGGCCGATGAGGCCGATGAGTAAATGTGCACCCTCGGGCTGGGTGTTACCTGTATCTTTATGTTTCCGCTACGTTGTCTACTTTGAATTTCCCGAACAATGGTTTGTAATAATCGTACTCCTTACCTCATTTGAAACCTCGGTTTGTAAAACTAATGTTATTTAAGTCTTCCGCTCTGTTATCTCTGATATTGTGAAAATGTGAAATGCTGTAACCGAAAAGATGAGATGATCCTGCGGACATTGGGCACTGATGTGGCCCGGTGGCGAACAGGTCTTAATCACATGGAACATGGGTTCGCTGTCAGAGGTTGACAGGGACACGTGGGCCATGGGATTAGGGCGTTCCGTCACAGAGTGGTATCGGAGCATCTCACTTTAACGTTGCAGTGTTCGTTTGCGAAAACTTCAAAAGACTTTTGAGTCCAAACATACTAAACTTGACTATTTTGAGTCCAAATTGCTTCTCTCATCTTGTCTCTCATATGGCAACACTAGCTAGTGGAACTACATGTTTTAAGCCCTATATATATTTAAGTATTGCATTGCTTGTTCCGTAGGAACGATTCATGCATCATGTCATAATCACTTAAGTTAACTTCCTCTAAGTTCGTTGGGGTAGTATGCCTTACCTGTTCTTGCTAGCCTTTCTCATCCTCTTCTCTTATCCAGACATGCCATTATCAAGCGGACTGCTCGCAAGTCGACTGGACGCGTGGCGTGTGCCGCGCCACCAGCTGGCACCACGCGCTGGAGAAGAGGTTGGAGAATCCTCCAATGGTCGTCGTTTTCCCCGTCGTACCCGCAAACAGCTGAAGGAGGAAATCAAGAATCTGAAGGCTGAGATGGAGAACATGGAGCATGACTTCTATCTTCTCCCGCCTGGAGTTTTTATGAGGCACGAGCTTCCCCTGGAGCAGGCCAATCTCGGAACACGGTTCGCGCTATCGAGCAGCGCAATGATGCTTGGACCCCCGCGAAGACGTTACCAGAGCCCCAGCTCCATGGACTGCAGCGTACACCACCATCCAGAATCGAGCATTTCAATGATATGCTTTTCATGAGGAAGTACAACCAGCTGCACAACCAGCTTCACCCCGTGATTCCACCAGTTGCTGAGGACCCCGAAGACGGAGTCGTGGAGGAACCTGAAGTGGAACACGAGCCCGATCAGGATGAGGAAGTGGAAACCTGCTGAAGATGTCCACGTTGAAGATGAAGATGAGGAGGAAGAGCCTGAGCTTATCATCGAGGATGATGATGATGCGAAGAGTTGATCTTTCAATCGATGACGACAGACTCCTTGTGTCTATACCATCTCTGCTTTACCTAAAACCTTAGACTAGGTTTGGGGGCGTTTAGTCTGTCTGTTGCCAAGACTGGCATGTAATCTTTCTTTTCGTACCTTTTCCCCCTTATCAGTCTGTTGTCATCTTTATCCAAGCCAGCTATCTTTGTATCAGTGAAGTTGTCAATCAAGTTGTTTCAGAACCTTTGTCCATATATGCTGAGTTCCGAGTTGCTTATACGGATGCCTGTGAACACCCGTACCGGAGCCGGAGGTGCTGGAGATGACCGTCTCCAAACCCTCCACCTGTACCACTACCCTAGCAGAGGCCATTGCAGCCCTGGCCGCCGCTGCCAATCTGATGGCTCAGAACCAAGGACAGCAGAATGTTGGTCACCGTGGTCGTCACAACCAAGAGACCACCCTATGTGGATTTCACTGAAACCCGTCCACCGGTTTTCACCAGAGAGCCGATGAACCCCTCGAAGCTGATGATTGGCTCCGCACCATGGAGCAGAAGTTTGGTCTCATCCGATGCACTGAAATCCAGAAGCCCCGGTTTGCTTCGCAGCAGCTTCGTGGCCCAGCAAGTGCTTGGTATGCCAACCTCTTGGCTGCCCAGCCTGAAGGTCACGAGTTGACCTGGGAAGAGTTCCGCACCGCTTTCCGTGCACACCACATCCCATCAGGTCTGATGAAGATGAAGCTTGATCAGTTCTAGCCCTGCAGCAGAAGGACTCCACCGTGATGCAGTATGTGGGGTCAATTCAACCCATCTGAGTCAGTATGCAGCGGAATATGTCAACACGGATGAGAAGAAGAGAGACTGTTTCCTTAGGGGATTGCACCCTAAGATCCGCAGAAGCATGTCCAACAACCTGACCGGTTCTTATCATGAGGCTGTTGACCGGGCAGTTGCCTTTTGAAGAGAGTAACCGAGTAACGTCAGTACCAAGAGGAGAAGAAGAAGAAGAAAGCAGGATCTAGCAGCCACTCTGGCAATCACAAAGCGCCAGAGGGTCATATATCATCCTAGTCCCACCACAACCGTCCACCTTACCCTCACCAGCAAGTGGTTGTCCGTACCGCGGCTACCACCCACAACGCAAACCAACAAAGTGCCACTCAGCCGAACGCCCCAGGTGTTCGTATCACCACCCACAAACCGCCTATAAACCATCCCTGCTACAACTGTGGTCAACTTGGCCACTGGTCTCGTGAGTGCCCAAAGCCCAGAAGCCTACTCAGAACTTTTAGAAGGGTCCTGGAGAGACCACAGCAGCAGCACAACACCGTGCTCCACAGCAGCAAGTGCAGAAGGGCAAGTTCGTCAAGAAGCACGGGCAAGTTTTACTACACACCACACTGTCAGCGATATTCCAGAAGGGGAGCCCGTCATGATCGGTAGGTTTCCCGTTGCCAACCCCCCTGCAGTTGTGTTGTTTGATTCTGGTGCATCGCATTCTTTCTCATCAGCGTACCTTCGTCTCTAGCATGACATATCTATTAGGGAGTTGAAGAAAGTTTTTGCATTTTATTAATCGCCTGGAGGGCGTATAAACACAAAGAGGTGGTTCGCAGTATACCAGTGATGTTGGGAAATCATGCGTTCCCTACCACCCATGATAGTGTTGAAAGATCAGGAGATAGATGTAATTTTAGGCATGAATTGGATGTGCCAGTATAAAGGCCATGATCGACATCTTGATAGAGTTGTGAGAGTGGATATTCCTACAGTACCGTACCGCCAAACCCCTTCTCCAACTTCCTATGCCTTCAAAACCAGCTACCACAAACAGCTAAATGCTACCTATGATCAAGGGATCCGTGACATCCCTGTAGTCTGTGAGTTCCCTGATGTCTTTTCCACCTGAAGACTTACCGGGTCTACCTCCTGACCGTGATGTTGAGTTTGCCATAGAGCTAAAGCCCTGGACTGTCTCCCATATCCCGCAGAGCTATCGTATGCCTCCCAAAGAGTTGGCAAGAACAAAAATCCAATTACAAGATTTGTTGGACAGGGTTTCATTCATTTCGCCCAAGCTCGTCTCCTTGGGGCTGTCCTGCAATCTTTGTAAAGGCAGAAAGACAAGAGTCTCAGCTTTGCGTTGATTATCGCCCAACTCAACAAGTCACCATCAAAAACAAATACCCCCCCCTTGCCTCGTATCGATCTTCTGTTTGACCAGTTAGCTGGAGCCAAGGTATTCTCCAGATTGACCTCAGATCTGGTTACCACACCAGCAAATAAAAATCCGTCCTGAAGATATTCCTCTAAAACAGCTTTCACCACCAGATACGGCCTATATGAGTACTTGGTCATGTCCTTCCGGTTTGACCAATGCCCCTGCTCATTTCATGTACCTCATGAACTCTGTTTTCATGCCAGAGCTTGATAAATTCGTGGTCGTGTTCATTGACGACATCCTTGTCTACTCAAAAACCCCTGAACACGCCAAGCATCTTCGTATTGTTTCTATATCCCGTCTCAGAACATCAGCTCTATGCTAAGTTCAGTAAGTGTGAATTTTGTGGATCAGATACAGTTTCTTGGTCATGTCCTATCCCAGAGGTGTGTCAGTCGACCCCGGAAAAGTGTCAGATATCCTGGATTGGAAGCCACCTACCTCTGTTCACAAGTCCGCAGTTTTATGGGAATGGCTGGATATTATCGTCGATTCATCCCAGATTTCTCCAGAATCGCCAAGCCTATCACCGAGTTGCTGAAGAGTTCTGTGAAGTTCTTTTGGTCACCAGCTTGTGAACAAGCTTTTCAGACTTTGAAGAAGTTGTTAACCACGTCACCAGTGCTAGCTCAGCCGAACGTCGAAAAGCCTTTGATGTTCTATGTGATGCATCTGGTACTGGTTTGGGTTGCGTGTTGATGCAAGAAGGAAGAGTGATCGCTTATGCCTCGCGCGGCAGCTTAAGCGACATGAGGAAAATTATCCAACTCATGATCTTGAGTTAGCAGCAGTGGTTCATGCCTTGAAGATAGGCGTCATTATCTGTTGGGCATACCTGCAATGTGTACACAGATCACAAGAGCCTGAAGTATATCTTCACCCAAGAAGAGCTGAACATGAGGCAGCGAAGATGGCTTGAGTTAATCAAGGACTATGATATCGAAGTGCATTACCATCCGGGTAAGGCGAATGTGGTCGCCGATGCACTCAGTCGCAAGTCATACTGTAACTGCCTGGTTATGAAATCCTATGAATCTTCCCTATGCTATGAACTAAGAAGCTGGGTATTGAAATGGTTCCACAAGGAAGTCTAGGCAATGTCAGAGTAGAAACCTCTATCAGAAACAGATCATAGCTGCACAGAAGATAACCCCGGAATCAAGCACATCATCGAAAAGGTTCAGAGCTTGAAAAGCGCCGACTGTTTCAGGATTGATGATGAGGAGTGGTATGGTTCAAGAACCGTCTGGTAGTTCCCAAGTACCTGAGCTGAGACAGATAATCCTTGATGAAGCACACTCAACAGATTTGCCATCCATCCTGGCAGCACAAGATGTACCAAGACTTGAAGCAGAAATTCTGGTGGACAAAGATGAAGATTGAGATCGCTCGACATGTCGCTCGTTGTGATACATGTCAGAAAGTCAAGGCTGTGCATATGAAGCCGGAGGAGAGCTGCAACCTTTGTCAGTACCTGGTTGGAAATGGGAGGATATCAGCATGGATTTTATCAATGGATTACCAAGACTCAAAAGGGATTCGATTCCATTTGGGTGATAGTGGACCGTCTCACGAAGCAAGCTCACTTCCTACCGTCAAAACAAGTTATACCGCCCCAACTTATGCCACCTTGTACAAGAACAACATAGTGAAGCTCCATGGCATACCCAAGACCATCATCTCAGATCGTGGTACTCAATTTGTCGCCAAGTTTTGGAAAGCGTTCCATGCCTCACTTGGAACCAAGCTATTGTAGCATAGCACGGCTTATCATCCGCAGACTGATGGACAGACTGAGAGAGTCACCAAGTGTTAGAAGATATGTTGAGAGCCTGTGTGCTTACCTTCGCAGATACTTGGGATCAGTGTTTGCCCTTGGCAGAGTTCTCATATAATAACAGTTACAAGAGAGCATCAAAATGGCACCCTTTGAAGCACTGTACGGTCGTCGTTGTCGTACACCTCTCAGTTGGTCTGAACCCGGAGAAAGGGAATTCTTTGGAGTTGACCTAGTAAAGGATATGGAAGAAAAGTCAAACAGATCCAAGAGAATATGAAGATTGCGCAGTCTCGACAGAAGAGTTATGCTGATAAGAGACGTCGACCTCTGCAGTTCGAGATCGGGGATTATGTGTACACTGAAGGTCTCACCCACTAAAGGAGTTACTCGTTTTGGAGTCAAAGGAAAGTTTAGCACCCCGCTATATTGGTCCGTTTGAGATTCTGGATCGTTGTGGCAAGGTAGCTTACAAGCTGAGTTTTGCCCAATCATCTCACAGCAGTTCATATGTGTTTCATGTCTCCCAACTCAGAAGTGTCTTCGAGTACCTGAACATGTGGTTGAAGTTGAAGGTGTTGAGCTAAACCTGATCTGTCATACTCGGAATATCCTGTCCGTGTGTTGGATCACAAGGATCGTGTTACCCGAAGAACCACCACAAGATGGTATAAGATCCAGTGGAACCCCCAGCACTCTGAAGAAGAAGCCACTTGGGAATCTGAAGATTTCTTGGCAAAGAACTATCCGTACTTTCTCGAATCTCTATAGGTGTGAGTTTCCTCTTTTTGTTCTTTAAACGACGCGGAATCTCGGGGCGAGATTTCTTTTAGGAGGGAGGTTGTAACACCCCTGGTGTTACTATGTAATTAACTTGACATGTCATCATCTTAAGCATTAATCATTTTGTGATGCATTTGGATTGCTTAATTGCTATGCTTTAGTCCCTTTTCAAAAACCCTAAAGCCCAATTCTTCCTCTAAGGGCAAAATGGTAATTTCACCTCTGTGCCTATTCTATGTAGTTCTTGTTTGAATTTGATGCCCCTGATGTTTGTTGCATTGATCAAGTTCTAAAATCAGATTTGATTTGATTGTCCTTTTGCAAAACCCTAAATTCCCAAATCCTGGATTTATTCCCTTTCTGATAACTTTTTCATAATTCAAATTTTGATGGTTCAAAAAGCAAGTTGTGAATCTGACCTAGAGGAACACTTTGGTATTTACAGATTTCCATGTTTCTATATAAAATTTGAAGTAATTCAAATTCATTCAAATTCCAGTTTTTGTCCCCTTTTCAGTTTTAAAAATTTATTCAAAACTATTGAGTTTCAAAAAAAATGTATATTAGCAAAGTTTGTAGGTTTTGACAAATGGAACAACTTTCATATATAAAGATTTTCAAGTTTCAGTTTGAAATCCAAAGTAATTTGATTTGAATCAAATTTGAAAAATGTTTCCCTTTTCTGTTTTTGATTATAGTTTCAAAACTATTTGGAATTTGAAAATGTTGATATTGACAAAGTTGTAGATCTCATTTTTTTGAGCAACTTTGGTGTTTTGAGCTTTTCCTGTGAAGTTCATTTTTTGAGAGTAATTTGCAAAATACAGAAACCAGCAAAAGTCAAAACCTAGGCCTAGCACTGTTCGTCCCCCTACCTCTAGCCGGCGCAGTGCAGAGGGGCCCCGGCCATGGCGCCGGCGCTGCGCCTGCAGCGCGTCTGGCGGCTCCCCACGCGCCCACCAACCTGCCGCCGTTGTCGCCCCCATCATTTCGCACCCGCACGCGCACAGTTGACCCCCAGCTCCCCTTCCCCTACTGCTCCTGCTCTCGCGCCGCCGCGTGGCCATGGCCGGCGCTGTCTGCGCCCGAGCCCCGGCCGCACGCCTGTCCTTCCCGCCTGCGCGCAATCGAGAGCGCACGCGTCCGCCGAGCTTATCCACCCCCCCCCGTGCTCTCTACCACCGCCCTCTGCCGCGGCTATCTAAGCCTGCCGGAGCTCCGACCTCCGCACTCACCTCCGCCACACGTGGCCAGACCTCTCCGGAGCTCCCGCCGCTCAACCACCTAGCCCGAAAGCTCCGCCTTGAGCTCGTGAAGCTTTCCCACCCCCCAATTTCACCTTCCCCGCCTCCAATCGCCCGGCGTAACCCATCTTCCCAACTCCGACGGAACCCCGTGATCTCGGGTTCGTCAAATACTCCCTCTCCTCTCTCCGGTCACGGATACTTCCCCTGACCCCTGTGTCAGCTTCCTGGGCTCCGCGCGACTCTAACCCGCCCTTGCGGTCTCGTGTGTTGCGCAGGACCGCCGGATCGCCGGAGCGCCGCCCGCGGTCGTCTCCTCCCTCGTGAAGGTGTCGAGCCTCAACCCTCGAGAACGAGTCGAGCCTCACCCTCGAGCCCTGCCTCCGACCCGTGGTAAGCATCCGAGCCTCCGGTCTCTGTTTCCACTCCGTTTCGTCTGAGCCTCCAATCAGGTCTCGGACGGAGGCTTGTTTTTTCCCGTCTCGCCCGAGCCTTCCGTCTCGCCCGAGACCGCTTCGCCTGAGCCAAGCCTCGGCGACGCATGCTCTCCGCTTCGCCCGAGTCAGCCTCGGACGGAGGCTTGCTTTTCCGTCTCGCCCGAGCCTCCGGGCCAGGCCTCGGACGGAGCAGTCGCTTCCGTCTCGACCGAGCCCGTTTCGCCCGAGCCCGCGCGATTCGCCCGAGCCCCGTCGCGATTCGCCGAGCCGGCCTAGAAGGAGCACAGTGCTCTTTTCTTTTTCTGAGAGATGTGAATAGTGTTCTGTTTTCTCTTTTTGTATGATTTTCTGTGTGCATCCAAAAATTCTGAAATTTTTGTGGTAGACTCTTTACGCCCTGAAGTATTTTTATAAAAATATGAAACTTGAGTTTTGTGCAAAGATTTGAAAATGTAAAATTCCCCTTTTAATTGAAAAATGGAGGTTTTGGTATTTTTTGGAGAGTGATATTTAACTCCAAAAATCTTGAGATAAATTTTTGTGCCTTGTTATGACATGCTGAACCTCTGGTAAATTTTGAAGTCATTTGGAGCAAGTTGATTTTTGAGCATTTATTTAAATAGTTGAGTAGTGCCTTTTCTTAATTAATGTCTGGAATTATTTGAGCACCTTAATGACCTCCAAAAATTATGAATTTGTTTTGACATCTATTTATGCCATAATTAACTTATTGATTAATTTGGTAATTTTTGGAGCAACTTCATAAAATGACCTTTTTAATTAATTTAGGAAAATAGAAAAAGTGATTAGGGTTGGTAATAAGTGTTTGATGATGTGATCTTGGATTGATTGATGTTCATAGACCCCTACCCTTTGGTCTATGATGGTTGTGATGCTATGATTGGTTGATGCTTAGGATAATCATAATAAGGCCTAGCTTTAATTAACATTGCATAAGAAGAAATGGTTACCTTTTATGCTCAACCTAGATTTCGATTATGCCTTGTTTAAGAGTATCTAGAATCAGTGGAATTGTCTTGCACCATAAGTCCATATCATCATTCTCATGAGCATTCATCATTGCATCCGTATAGTTGACGAAGAAGGTACCAGAGTCGAGGCCGCTGTTGACGAACCAACTCCCGAGGCGACCCGAGCTCCGACGCCTATACCTACCCGAGTCTGCTCTTTTTGCCATCCAAGGCAAGCCCCGTTGCATTTAAACCCTTCCCTTGAATTTTATAAAATGATTTCCTTAAATGCTTTTGAGTTAAATTATTGCATTAGGTTTATAGGAGTTGTTGCTATCCTAATTGATGCACTATCCACCTTGACCACTGATACACCCGATACCTGCTTTTCAAAGTATTTGAAAAATGCTTAGCAATGCTTATTGAATTAGACTTTGCAATAAATGCCAACTTCAAAAGTGTGATCACTTAAGAATCTTTATGGGAATTTGGCTTTACTCCCCGCTGTTGGCTAGGTATCTGATCCGTACCTAATCAATAGCGAGGAGGGGTTGTCGCGCGTATGGTGCCGTCATGTTGTAGTCCGGGACTCAACAGTTGACACCGACCGGGACAGGGTTGAAAAACCGACAGGACCTGTACTCTTGGGTTAGAGTCCCGAGTGCTTGTCGCTGGCGGAAAACTGACAGGACTATTACGCTTGGGTGAGATATAAACCAAGGTATAGCTCTGGCTGAAAAATTAGGGACCATCCGTATGGGGGCCTGCTGGTCAAGACTTGTAACTATTCACATACTTCGGAAAGCTCTGGCTCTGAGGAATCCTTTATTGGACCGACAACCGCGCACTGGGAGTGGAGAGATGGCGGAAGTAGCATGTACCCACGTGGGTTAAAGTCCCGGATTGGTGTGGTGTACTGTACTTCCGGGTGGCGTAGGACCGGCCCAATCTTGGAGGAATCGTGGTAGACGAGTTGGCATATGCAGCTTGGGTGCTACATATGCAGTGTGGATAGGGATCCTCAGCTGAGTATTATTTATCCGGATTAACGTTGCTCCTCGGTTATGGAGACTTGGTCCACTGACTGTCAACGGAGAGTGGTTCTCACTAGGAATGTTTTGAAATGTAAAATGAATCATGAATGATGAAGAATTGAGGATACTGAATCTTTCAAAATAAAATAAGATTTACAAAAATGCTTTTCTGCAAAATACTTGATCTCGCTTAAGCCTTACCTTGACTACCCTAAGCCTTCATTCCTGAGTCTTCCCCTTTTTCTTTAGTCGGGTAAGTCTTGTTGAGTACCCCGTACTCAGGGTTTGTTACCCATGTTGCAGGTATGCCTGAGACCCCGATGTGTCTCGCACCCTGTTGCGTGACCTTCGTCCAGGAAGAGGCCGATGAGGGCCGATGAGTAAATGAGCACCCTCGGGCTGGGTGTTACCTGTATCTTTTATGTTTCCGCTACGTTGTCTACTTTGAATTTCCCGAACAATGGTTTGTAATAATCGTACTCCTTACCTCATTTGAAACCTCGGTTTGTAAAACTAATGTTATTTAAGTCTTCCGCTCTGTTATCTCTGATATTTGTGAAAATGTGAAATGCTGTAACCAAAAGATGAGATGATCCTGCGGACATTGGGCACTGATGTAGCCCGGTGGCGAACAGGTCTTAATCACATGGAACATGGGTTCGGCTGTCAGAGGTTGACAGGGACACGTGGGCCATGGGATTAGGGCGGTTCCGTCACATCCACCGGGACAAGAGATTCCGGATTTTCAACGGAATATTCTCTGCTATTCCCGCGGGATATCGGAGCGATTGATCGGCTAGCTGCAAACACATAGAAGTAGGGGACAAGGTATGATGATTTAATTTATCATATATTACCTTGAGCATGATGCTAACGCTTGCTCCCAGATCACAGAGTGCATGCTCGAAGTGCTGCTCTCCAATTGAACATGCGATCGTTGGGTTTCCTGGGTCTTTCTTCTTTTCTGGGAGTTGGTTTAAATGACTGCACTGCAATCTTCGGTCAATTTAACAACATCCCTACTTGGAGTTGGTTTCTTCTTATTGAGCATGTCTCTCAAATATTTTGCATAAGTGGAACCTGCATAGCGTCAATAAATGGCACATGTATATAATTTTTGAATTACCTCGACGAATTTCTTGAATTGGTCGTCTTCCGTCGGATTTCTGTTTCGATCTGGAAAAGGTAATACATGTGCATCATAGAATTCATGAGGAGCAGTTCGTACCTTGGATGAAGGTTCAGCTGGGGTCTCCTCTTCTTCGTCTTCTTCAACATTAACAATATTTTTCTTTGCAGCAGTATTACTACTAGGAACTGAATTAAGATGAGGGGGGTCACGAGTGGATTTACCACCTCTCGTGGTTACAGCTTTTACCTCCTCATAGCATTTAATTTGAGATTTAATGTTATCTACTTTTTGCTCTAATCTCTTATTAAAGTTAATTGTTCCTTAAATGCTTCAGAAAAATCTTTTAGTTTAGCATAAATTCCTTCTAACATTTTATCATGTTCAATTAATTTATTATTTATGCTATCATTAATTCTACCTTGATTAGAAACTAATTTTCCATAAGAGAATTAAATACGGAGGTTGAGGCATACCTTTATTATTCCATTGTTGGATCATTGGAATTGGAGGTTCTCCGTAGCCACCATTATTAAGAAGGGATTTGGCATCCTCTTTCTTAATTTCTGCTTGACCTTTACTTGACGAAATGGCTTTTTGCTTGGCGTAGTACTCCTTTGCAGCACAATCTCTCTTCTCATTTATTCTTTGCTCTAGCAATTTTACCAAAGTTTGCAGGGTAACAGAATCAGCTTGCTTAATTTCAGACATACCTCTAGCACATTTTTCTGTCCATCCTTGATTCGCCACCATTGTCTCGATCAGTTTGGTTGCCTTCTCTAAAGAGAGAGAGAGAGGTATGCACCTCCGGCGGCAGCATCAATGTGTTGTCGAGATTCTTGCTGGAGTCCATGGTAGAAGCTCTGGATCAAGTACCAGTCTTGCATACCGTGGTGAGGACAGTATTCAACATACTCTTAGTAGTCTCTCCCAAGCTTCAGTGATTGTTTCTTCTTCTCATCTCCCAAAAGTTGGAAATCTTGCTCGGACAAGAATAGTTCGACTTATCAGGCAGAACTTGTTGAGGAATTGATCCGCGCTCTCACCCACTTCAGCAGGTGTCCAGAGTTGAAGAGGACCACTGCTTCGCTTTTTCCACTAATGAAAATGGAAAGAGACAAAGTCTGATGGCATCCTGCGAAACTCCCTGCACAGAAATTGTACTCCCTGCATTGCGAAGCCTGAATCCACCTCGCGTTCTGCCTCAAGAGCCGTACTCTCCTTCTTGCCAAAGTGTCGTCCTCGATCACATGTCCAACACTCAAACCTAAGGACAAAGACACACTGGAAGAAGAACTTGGTGCCATCTCGAAAAGCACCGTTAGTGTTAGCCAAAACACAAGCTCAACACCTCGACAAGCAAAGTCGAAAACAAAAACCGCTCTCAAAAGGTCGCCTTCGCGGATCCGGAACCGGTTAAGGTAGAGAGATCCCTAACTGGCTCCGATACCAATTGAAGGACCGAAAATGCTAAAGCAAGGCGACCAGAGGGGGGGGGGGTGAATGGGAGCCTAAAAATTTCTTCTCAGAAATTACGGCCTCTGTCCCAACAAAATCAACCGCAAGAGCAAAGTCGACACACGTGATGTCCACGACCCAAGAGAATGGGTGGATGTTCCCTAGGAACACAGCGGGACACCACAAAAGCTCCCTCACCCAAATCCACGCGAGTCAACTAGTGACAGGATGGAGTTTGGGTAACCTCAACATCCCCCGAGAAATGCGAGGGGGATTCAGGATTTTTCGCAAAGCGGGAAGCCCGGTTTCTGTAGAGCACAGAGTCGGGAATCCAACGCAAAAAGCGGATCTCAAATCGGAGCTCGAACATAAAATATACGGACGAAAACGTGCGATCACTGCACTGACCGGACTCTGAGGAGCGTCCGGTCAGGATCGATCGGACGCGTCCGGTCAGAGAAAACTGTTCGGGAGCTCTCTGGAACTGACCGGACTCTGAGGTATAGAGCGTCCGGTCACAGCACAGTGCGTCCGGTCAGTACGAGAACACACGGTGAACAGTAACACCAGCGAGTCCGGTCACTCAACCCTCGGTGAGTCCGGTCAAAATCGCCCAGAGCAAAATCCCCGGCCTTCAACGATCGGACACACAGAGTAGCGTCCGGTCGATACGAGGCACGCGTCCGGTCAAGTCGCGAAGAAACGCAGAGAACGTGTTCAACGACCGGACTCACGACCAAGCGTCCGGTCGGTCCGACTCGTGCGTCCGGTCACCCCGAAGCACCCTCTGTTCGTCCACTGAATCAACCCGATCTCCCTCAAATCAAAAGCACTAGGGCTCCAACTTCGTGTGAGGGGTCACAAGGATGTTAGTGAGCTACTCCTAAGAGATCATGGCTCGAACCTAACTCCAAATCGGTGAATCAAGAAAATGGTGAAGAACGGGCAAGAACTTGATCCCAAAACTAAATCCGCCCGATCTGTGAGTTCGTGAGGTATTAGAGAAATTCCTTCGGTAGAAAGAAGACTCTCACAAAGCTACACAAGATTGTTCAAACGGATTTGCGGATCTTCCCTCAAAACAAGAATTCTCGTGAAGATCGAAAGAGGGGAAAACGTGCAAACGCGAAGAACAAAATCGCAAGACGAATTAAAGCACGAATTTGATCCTTGGATTCAGAGGAATGGATGATTCATTAAGCACTTGGTGTCGGGCTACAAGCCACTGCTAGCAACACAAAGCTTGGATGGCGAAAAGCTCAAGAACAAGAGCCGGTCTCTCCTCTAGCCTAGCCTCCTCTCACCTAACAAAATGAGAGTGACACCTCCCAAGGATACGGCTGCCCTAGCAACCCCCTTCATATATATAGACACACGTCCGAAGACCAAACACCCTTACATTAAGCACTCGACCCAAATACCCCTTAGGGGTAAAACCGTCCAGTCCGGTCAATCTTCATCCGACGTCCACGCCCGCACATCCCGTAGCTTCGCCTCGACGTGACCTCCCTGATGCCCCACGCCGCCACGTCTGTCATGTCGACCACCGCGCCTCCTCGTGGATAGCTTCGCCGCCGCGCTAGCCTCTCCACGCCGCCACGCGTCGACCGTCCTTCCAGACCACCCTCGGTTTTGAGGCCCAAACCGTAAACCCACCAGCCCAGGTTTTGAGGCCCAAACCTGGCAAACCATCCACCCCGAGTTTTGAGGCCCAAACTCGGAATCCCGCGAGCCCAGGTTTTGAGGCCCAACCAGGAAACCGTCCACGCCGAGTTTTGAGGCCCAAACTCGGAAACCCGCCACCCGAGTTTTGAGGCCCAAACTCGAAAACCGTCGAGGGTAGCTTTTAGAGGCTCCGCTACCGAACCCGTGTCGTAGACGGGATGTGGTTCGCACACCCCGACCACCGGCACCGATGCCGATGCATGTCCAGCCTCCACGCCGGGCACAACGCCTTCGCCATCCTTCTTGACTCGGTCGACGGCACTTGCGCCGCACGCAAGCCCGTGTCCGACCTCCCGCCAAGTGCCACGACGCCATCGTCTTCCTCCCGACTCGGCCGATGCATCGCACATCCCCATGTGCTCCTGCTCGTCGATGCCACGTGCCAGCTACCACAGCTGGTCCTCTGGCCCTCTGGTCCGTCAGTCCAAGCCTCACGTCCGCCCTTCACCGCTCTGGGTACATCGGCATGGCACGTCCGTCGCACGGCACGCCCATCCTTCACCGCTCCCGGTCCGTCGGCACGACACGTCTCTACTTGACCTTCACCTCGCCATAGACCACTGTATCCGAGCTCCACACCTGCACATCAACACAGCCAAGAGACACATGTTGCACACACACGCCAACACATAAACACAACACAACTCACGCCACCGGTTAGTCATATACATTAAGCGCATAGCGACATATGGACTTAACTGGGTAAAAGCCTCAAACCTTCCTAATCAAAGTCAATCATTCATCATATATGTCCTCAATCTCCCCTTGATGAATGCATTGACTAAAAATAAACCACAAAGGAAAGGTTTGAAGGCAAGCCTCATTCAAGTGCCCAAAAGCCAAGTAAAAGAAAAACACAAGGCCACTTGATATGAGGAAGGATTATGAGAACTCCAAATAAAAGCTCTCGATCCCAAAGGAAATGGGAAAAGGGCAAAGCCTCCACACAACCGAAGAGTCAAGTGAAAACAAGAGTTTCATGAAATCCCAAAGGCACTCAAAAACCAATCTCAAATAAATTGTCAAACAATCATCACAAAAGAAACCAAGGTACTTATCCACTTGGGTTCACTTGGGTCAAGATTTCTCCCCCTTTTTCTCTTTCTCTTTCTCTTTCTCCCCCCTTGATGATTGAATTGACAAAAACTAGGCACAAGAGATGGTTTGAGATACCAAAATCAAAATCTCATTCAAGTGATCAAAACCATAGAAGGGCAAAGACAAAGTCACTTGTCATGAGAAGATTATCCATTCAAATGCCCAAAAGCCAAAGAAATGCTAAAGAGGGGGCAATTTGAAATGAACATAACTTGGTCCCCAAAGACATGGGCAACGGCTCAACGCAACCAAGCAAAGGATCGGAGCAACAACTCAACAAAGAGCAAAACTCGATGACATAGAGCGAAAATCTTGGTTCCCAAACATGGGCAACGGCTCGACGCAACCAAGTCAAAAATGAGCTAGCCCTCAAGAAGAGGCAGAAAATGGCTCAACACCACTAGCTCAAGGCTCGATACCAATCGAGGCTGAAACAACGCATCAGAATGCAACAAATCATAATCAGCCAAGAATTGGTGAAAACAGCTAGCTCCTCAAGACAGAGGCACATAGGCTCGACGCAACTAGCTGAAGGGTCCATACCAATCACATGAAACCAATCACAAAATACCAAGCAAAACTACTAGTCCTCAGAGAGAGGCTAAAATGGCTCAACACGACTAGCAGGCTTGATACTGACTGAGAAAAAACACAAGAGAAAGCTCAACACTAAAAGGAGCACAAACACTCGGAGCACGCGGAGAAGCAGCAAGACAAAAGCGACTCCCCCTGAAAGCAAGCCTATATACAAAAGCTATGCAACAAAGCTCATGATACCAATTGCATTCCATACCAAAAGATGGATACCAATTGAAAACACATAAAAGAGCTATACCAAGTGAAGAAGAACGTAAAGGAGCTAAAACTCCCCTTGCTCAAAGCTCTCCTCAAATGCATGACTCTCCCCTTTGTGCCAAACACACAAACTTCCCCTTGCAACAGCTTCTCCCCCTTGACAAAAGGGAACATGCTGAGGGGTTTCGTCATTTCTCACAAAATTGACACAAACACAAGACAAGTCATCACCAAAGCATATGGGGGCAATAAAAAGCAATGAAAGTGACCATGAAGTGTATCGGAGCTGGGGGTATGTACACTAAGCTAAAATGCATGATATGCACAATGCAACAGCTTCAAGTGTATAGCAATCAGAATGAAAAGATGCTCAAAAAGGGTGCTGCCCTGAAAGTGTAGCAATCAATACAAATGCTAGCAAAGGCTCAACTGATCAGGTGAATACGAAATATGAACAATTAAGCATATGAGCAGTTTTAAGCCATTTGAAAAGGAGTCTACCACTAAAATAGCACTTAGCATGAATAGACAGGAAATCAATCAAGTGCTAACTCGAGTATAAAAGGTGAACTACCCCTAGCAAAGTTCAATCATCATGCCATAAAATGAAGCATAAACTTGTGTTATTTTCAAATTTTATCAGAATTTGCAGCGGTATTAACACAAGTTCAAATTAAAAGCATGTGATTGCGAGAGGTTGAAAGCATGGTCATTGCCTAACTTCCAACGGGCTAAGCCTATGCAAGAAAAGCAATCAGAAGCTTAAAGCACCGATTCGGTCTTACACTACACGGCTCAAGTTTAACTCAAATGTGCAATGAGAAACAGTCTCGATACCGTGAGTGCTGACACATGCAATCCCATCTCGATCTTTCATTTCACTTAGACTTGGATCAAATTTTAAGCACAAGGTAAAAAAAATGAACAATCCAAGCAAGTGAATGACTCAGTGCAAGAGACTTAGTAACCTAGCATACAAAAGATAACACAAGTGATCTCAACACATCCTACCCATGCTAGTTGCCACTCTCAATGGTGAACAAATTAAAGTTTCATAGTTAATTAATCAAGTTCACCATTTGCAAAAGTAGCTTAGCTCATAACATGTTTCAAGTGATCAAGAAGAGCCTAAGCTACAAGCATCATGAATAAACAGGGCATACCAAAAAGAGCATAATCTCATTCTCATTGCTCTAAAATGAAGCTCTAAAATGCACTAAATACATGATGAATGCATGCAAAGCTAGCTTACAAGGAACGTAGCAAAAGCTAGTCTAAAAAGGAAGACCCAAAACAAAAGGGTATCAGAGAAATCCAACTATGATACAACGAGCAAATGCTTCCCGAACTAAAAGTGAAACACACACCAAACTCACAAGAGTAGAGCCAAGAAACGCTCAAGCGAGCAATCAGCAAAATCCACATCAAAATACCATACAGCAGAAAGAGGTCGAAGAGAAGCGGAGTACCAAAATCCGAACTCAGAAGTGTGTCGGAAGTACCTCATGATGCGCTTGACCGCCTGCTGGTGTGATACCCGAGGGGGCGCCTGAATCTACTGAACTCCGGGGCGCCTGCCTCGCGGAGTCGTCTCCCCCTCGCCTGACGCTGTCGCTCGCACAGGTGCAGCTAGTGCTCATTGGAGAGCTGCTCGAACGGAATCCCAAGTCGTGGAAGAAGTGGGATCGGGTCCATGAGCCGAAATGCTCTCTCCAGGCTCCTGTTCTCCCGCACACTCAAAAGCAGAAGAAACACAAGGCATTGTCTTGTCCAGTGTGACCTCAGGTCTCCACGAAAACGGTTAGTCACATTATAAGCATAAGGTGAACTCTCAACAAAAAGAGATCTACCTATGATGATACCGCAAGGAGATCTGAACTCAAACTAGTCAAGACTACCATGCAACGGATAAAGCACTATATAGCAAAATGCATCCTAGAGACATGATCAACCCAAACACAGCCTAAACCTCTACACATGCTACAATGCAAGATAATGATAGCAATAGATCCAAAAGCATGTAACATGATAAAATTGAGGAAAAAACTAGTGCTCAAACTAATCATATCAACAGGGTACATGTGCTAACCAAAACTAGCACATGACAAGTGACACTTAATGAACATCATACCTCTACAAGTAAAGCTCATGGAGAAGTATGGTAAAGCATGGCATAATGTTCATGAGGATCACAGACTAGCATGAAAAGTGGATAATCCACAAAGCTATACATAAAGCTAGCATGACATGATATACAGGATAGCACATGCTAGACTAAAACAAACATGATAGGAAAAGAAAAAAGTACATGTAAGAACTACAAGTGAGCACATGATGATCCATCTCATACCACAAGACATAAATCATGGATGTACAAGGTATGAGTGTATAAGAAAGCTCACCAAGCTATAAAAGCCTCTTTGGAGGCAAAACTAAGCGGGATGCAAAGAATCATCAAAACTTGATCACATCTAAAAGATCAAGGCTCCATTGGTGCTCCACCCCGCGTCCTCATATCTACACACAAGAGGACAAAGTAACCCGAGTCTTGGATCCCGAAGGGTTAAGCATGTACTTGGGAATCCAGGACTTCACAAATCTCAACTTATCCTATGGGTTAGCATGATGCAAATGTTGGTTCAAATGCAGTTTTGAAACACCCTTGGAAGCATTCCTCAAAAGGACAACTCGAGAGAAGAACGAGTCGTACCACGGGAAAAGAGGCAAACATCTTCCAAGGTTTTTGTAGAAGAACCAATAAAAGCATCATGAAAAGCATGACGTGGACCAAGAGAAGAAGCACTAGAGGCATGTCCACGATCATGACCTAATCCACTAGAAAAGGAGTCATAAACCCATCAACAAAGAGGGCTTCTTACTAGGAGCACAAGCGTTCATGCCATGAGAAGGGCTATGAACCATCGAGTTCCTAGAAGAGCGAGCTTGGCGCAAGCGTTTGGCACGCCGATAGCAAAAGCTTTCTTGATGCCCATCTTTCTCACAAAAAGAGCAATGGTACAAAGGCCTATCGGAAGGCACACCATTCTCCAACAAGTGAGAAGTCCCTTGGGTCTTAGAACAAGAAGCATCAAGGTTCAACTTGGTACCAACACTAGGAGCACACGTGCCATGGGAAAGGCTACGTGGCTTCCTAAAAGCCTTAGCTCGAATACGCCGTTCGTGCTTGACACGGCGAAACAAAAATCGAATGAATGTCCATCCTTCTTGCAAAAGGTGCAATGGAAAACCGGATTGGGAACACGAGTCCCAAAAATATGAGAAGCACCCTTTCAAGAGAAGTCCCTTGGACATCATCCGAAGAAAACAACAAGGTTAGGAGTAGCTATGAAAGAGCTATCCGAGACCTTGACACTAGTGCTAACGTCAAAAGACTCACGCGCAACACAAGAACTCAACTCCGGTTGCAAAGATGCAGACTTGGAAACATCAACATCGGAGTTGGAAGAAATGCGTGACTCAAACGACTTGGCACAAAGACTCTTGCATCTTTTGGCTAAAACCTCATTTTCAAACATGAGGCGATCACAAGTACCACAAGGAGTGTTTTCAAATTTTCCATCTCCTCCTAATGCACTCGGCATATGTGGTACGTAAGAGTTCATTTTCTTCTCAAGGTTGGCACTCATATCATTGTGCCCAACCAACTTGGCGCTCATATCATCGCGCAAAACCTTCAAAGCCAAAACTTCTTTTTCCAAATCAATGCATGATGTGCAAATGAAATTGGTGGAAGAGACATCACCATTCACATCAACAAAGAATCATGATTAGCACAAGAAGTATGGCAAGCATCTTTATTCAAAGAGCACAAGCTACAGGGCCTAACATTTATCTCAATAATTTCAGCCCTAGCATGCTCAAGTTCATCTACACATATGGTGTGAGTCAATTTTAGTTTGTCAATTTCAGCATGCAAAACTCACAAGAACACATGGCAAAGAAGCTTTTGACCTAAGCAAGGCGATTTCAGATTTAGCATAAACAAGGTCCTTGCGCAAGTCAAAGCAAACAAACAAGACATGGTATGGAAGCATTTGATTTCAATATATCATTTTCAGATTCTAAGCTAGCAAGCGAAAAGCATAGCTCATTATTCTTCCTAACCATGTCACTACAAGAGGTGCAAGGTAAAGATGCACTAGACTTCCAATGAAAAAGGCCACATTTTAACCTAGTGATGGAGCATTTCAATTTCTTGATCTTTCTATGCAAGGTATCACAAAGCTCATCATATCTCAGGTTATCATCACAACAAGCTTCAAATTGTTGGGATAAAATCCCAAGACAAGCAGCACAGAATACCTTTCTTTGCTTTGCCAAGTTCACATATGCGATCCTCCTCGTCGAATGCTTCATCACTCCTAGGAATCCCAGCAAAGCATCCACCTCGCGTTCCGCCTCAAGAGCCGTACTCCTCCTCTTGCCAAAGTGTCGTCCTCGATCACATGTCCAAGACTCAACCTAAGGACAAAGACACACTGGAAGAAGAACTTGGTGCCATCTCGAAAAGCACCGTTAGTGTTAGCCAAAACACAAGCTCAACACCTCGACAAGCAAAGTCGAAAACAAACCCGCTCTCAAAAGGTCGCCTTCGCGGATCCGGAACCGTTTAAGGTAGAGAGATCCCTAACTGGCTCCGATACAATTGAAGGACCGAAAATGCTAAAGCAAGGCGACCAGAGGGGGGGGTGAATGGGAGCCTAAAAATTTCTTCTCAGAAATTACGGCCTCTGTCCCAACAAAATCAACCGCAAGAGCAAAGTCGACACACGTGATGTCCACGACCCAAGAGAATGGGTGGATGTTCCCTAGGAACACAGCGGGACACCACAAAAGCTCCCTCACCCAAATCCACGCGAGTCAACTAGTGACAGGATGGAGTTTGGGTAACCTCAACATCCCCCGAGCAATGCGAGGGAGATTCAGGATTTTTCGCAAAGCGGGAAGCCCGGTTTCTGTAGAGCACAGAGTCGGGAATCCAACGCAAAAAGCGGATCTCAAATCGGAGCTCGAACATAAAAGATACGGACGAAAACGTGCGATCACTGCACTGACCGGACTCTGAGGAGCGTCCGGTCAGGATCGATCGGACGCGTCCGGTCAGAGAAAAACTGTTTCGGGAGCTCTCTGGAACTGACCGGACTCTGAGGTATAGAGCGTCCGGTCACAGCACAGTGCGTCCGGTCAGTAACGAGAACAGGTGAACAGTAACACCAGCGAGTCCGGTCACTCAACCCTCGGTGAGTCCGGTCAAAATCGCCCAGAGCAAAATCCCCGGCCTTCAACGATCGGACACACAGAGTAGCGTCCGGTCGATACGAGGCACGCGTCCGGTCAAGTCGCGAAGGAAACGCAGAGAACGTGTTCAACGACCGGACTCACGACCAAGCGTCCGTCGGTCCGACTCGTGCGTCCGGTCACCCCGAAGCCCCTGTTCGTCCACTGAATCAACCCGATCTCCCTCAAATCAAAAGCACTAGGGCTCCAACTTCGTGTGAGGGGTCACAAGGATGTTAGTGAGCTACTCCTAAGAGATCATGGCTCGAACCTAACTCAAATCGGTGAATCAAAGAAAATGGTGAAGAACGGGCAAGAACTTGATCCCAAAACTAAATCCGCCGATCTGTGAGTTCGTGAGGTATTAGAGAAATTCCTTCGGTAGAAAGAAGACTCTCACAAAGCTACACAAGATTGTTCAAACGGATTTGCGGATCTTCCCTCAAAACAAGAATTCTCGTGAAGATCGAAAGAGGGGAAAACGTGCAAACGCGAAGAACAAATCGCAAGACGAATTAAAGCACGAATTTGATCCTTGGATTCAGAGGAATGGATGATTCATTAAGCACTTGGTGTCGGGCTACAAGCCACTGCTAGCAACACAAAGCTTGGATGGCGAAAAGCTCAAGAACAAGAGCCGGTCTCTCCTCTAGCCCTAGCCTCCTCTCACCTAAACAAAATGAGAGTGACACCTCCCAAGGATACGGCTGCCCTAGCAACCCCCTTCATATATATAGACCACGTCCGAAGACCAAAACCCTTACATTAAGCACTCGACCCAAATACCCCTTAGGGGTAAAACCGTCCAGTCCGGTCAATCTTCATCCGACGTCCACGCCCGCACATCCCGTAGCTTCGCCTCGACGTGACCTCCCTGATGCCGCCACGTGCTGTCATGTCGACCATCGCGCCTTCCTCGTGGATAGCTTCGCCGCCGCGCTAGCCTCTCCATGCCGCCACGCGTCGACCGTCCTTTCGGACCACCCTCGGTTTTGAGGCCCAAACCGGTAAACCCACCAGCCCAGGTTTTGAGGCCCAAACCTGGCAAACCGTCCACCCCGAGTTTTGAGGCCCAAACTCGGAAACCCGCGAGCCCAGGTTTTGAGGCCCAAACCAGGAAACCGTCCACGCCGAGTTTTGAGGCCCAAACTCGGAAACCGGCCACCCCGAGTTTTGAGGCCCAAACTCGAAACCGTCGAGGGTAGCTTTTAGAGGCTCCGCTACCGAACCCGTGTCGTAGACGGGATGTGGTTCGCACACCCCGACCACCGGCACCGATGCCGATGCATGTCCAGCCTCCACCCACGCCGGGCACAACGCCTTCGCCATCCTTCTTGACTCGGTCGACGGCACTTGCGCCGCACGCAAGCCCGTGTCCGACCTCCCGCCAAGTGCCACGACGCCATCGTCTTCCTCCCGACTCGGCCGATGCATCGCACATCCCCATGTGCTCCTGCTCGTCGATGCCACGTGCCAGCTACCACAGCTGGTCCTCTGGCCCTCTGGTCCGTCAGTCCAAGCCTCACGTCCGCCCTTCACCGCTCTGGGTACATCGGCATGGCACGTCCGTCGCACGGCACGCCCATCCTTCACCGCTCCCGGTCCGTCGGCACGACACGTCTCTACTTGACCTTCACCTCGCCATAGACCACTGTATCCGAGCTCCACACCTGCACATCAACACAGCCAAGAGACACATGTTGCACACACACGCCAACACATAAACACACACAACTCACGCCACCGGTTAGTCATATACATTAAGCGCATAGCGACATATGGACTTAACTGGGTAAAAGCCTCAAACCTTCCTAATCAAAGTCAATCATTCATCATATATGTCCTCAATCTCCCCCTTGATGAATGCATTGACTAAAAATAAACCACAAGGAAAGGTTTGAAGGCAAGCCTCATTCAAGTGCCCAAAAGGCAAGTAAAAGAAAACACAAGGCCACTTGATATGAGGAAGGATTATATGAGAACTCCAAATAAAAGCTCTCGATCCCAAGGAAATGGGAAAAGTGGGCAAAGCCTCCACACAACCGAAGAGTCAAGTGAAAACAAGAGTTTCATGAAATCCCAAAAGGCACTCAAAAACCAATCTCAAATAAATTGTCAAACAATCATCACAAAAGAAACCAAGGTACTTATCCACTTGGGTTCACTTGGGTCAAGATTTCTCCCCCTTTTTCTCTTTCTCTTTCTCTTTCTCCCCCTTGATGATTGAATTGACAAAAACTAGGCACAAGAGATGGTTTGAGATACCAAAATCAAAAATCTCATTCAAGTGATCAAAAGCCATAGAAGGGCAAAGACAAAGTCACTTGTCATGAGAAGATTATCCATTCAAATGCCCAAAAGCCAAAGAAATGCTAAAGAGGGGGCAATTTGAAATGAACATAACTTGGTCCCCAAAGACATGGGCAACGGCTCAACGCAACCAAGCAAAGGATCGGAGCAACAACTCAACAAAGAGCAAAACTCGATGACATAGAGCGAAAATCTTGGTTCCCAAAGACATGGGCAACGGCTCGACGCAACCAAGTCAAAAATGAGCTAGCCTCAAGAAGAGGCAGAAAATGGCTCAACACCACTAGCTCAAGGCTCGATACCAATCGAGGCTGAAACAACGCATCAGAATGCAACAAATCATAATCAGCCAAGAATTGGTGAAAACAGCTAGCTCCTCAAGACAGAGGCACATAGGCTCGACGCAACTAGCTGAAGGGTCCATACCAATCAAAAATACCAAGCAAAAACTGCTAGTCCCTCAAGAGAGAGGCTAAAACGGCTCAACACGACTAGCAGGCTTGATACTGACTGAGAAAAAACACAGAGAAGCTCAACACTAAAAGGAGCACAAACACTCGGAGCACGCGGAGAAGCAGCAAGACAAAAGCGACTCCCCCTGAAAGCAAGCCTATATACAAAAGCTATGCAACAAAGCTCATGATACCAATTGCATTCCATACCAAAAGATGGATACCAATTGAAAACACATAAAAGAGCTATACCAAGTGAAGAAGAACGTAAAGGAGCTAAACTCCCCTTGCTCAAAGCTCTCCTCAAAATGCATGACTCTCCCCTTTGTGCCAACACACAACTCCCCTTGCAAACAGCTTCTCCCCCTTGACAAAAGGGAACATGCTGAGGGTTTCGTCATTTCTCCACAATTGACACAAACACAAGACAAGTCATCAACCAAAAGCATATGGGGGCAATAAAAGCAATGAAAGTGACCATGAAGTGTATCGGAGCTGGGGGTATGTACACTAAGCTAAAAATGCATGATATGCACAATGCAACAGCTTCAAGTGTATAGCAATCAGAATGAAAAGATGCTCAAAAAGGGTGCTGCCCTGAAAGTGTAGCAATCAATACAAATGCTAGCAAAGGCTCAAACTGATCAAGTGAATACGAAATATGAACAATTAAGCATATGAGCAGTTTTAAGCCATTTGAAAAGGAGTCTACCACTAAAATAGCACTTAGCATGAATAGACAGGAAATCAATCAAGTGCTAACTCGAGTATAAAAGGTGAACTACCCCTAGCAAAGTTCAATCATCATGCCATAAAATGAAGCATAAACTTGTGTTATTTTCAAATTTTATCAGAATTTGCAGCGGTATTAACACAAGTTCAAATTAAAAGCATGTGATTGCGAGAGGTTGAAAGCATGGTCATTGCCTAACTTTCCAACCGGGCTAAGCCTATGCAAGAAAAGCAATCAGAAGCTTAAAGCACCGATTTCGGTCTTACACTACACGGCTCAAGTTTAACTCAAATGTGCAATGAGAAACAGTCTCGATACCGTGAGGTGCTGACACATGCAATCCCATCTCGATCTTTTCATTCATCACTTAGACTTGGATCAAATTTTAAGCACAAGGTAAAAAAAATGAACAATCCAAGCAAGTGAATGACTCAGTGCAAGAGACATAGCAACCTAGCATACAAAAGATAGCACAAGTGATCTCAACACATCCTACCCATGCTAGTTGCCACTCTCAATGGTGAACAAATTAAAGGTTTCATAGTTAATTAATCAAGTTCACCATTTGCAAAAGTAGCTTAGCTCATAACATGTTTCAAGTGATCAAGAAGAGCCTAAGCTACAAGCATCATCATGAATAAACAGGGCATACCAAAAAGAGCATAATCTCATTCTCATTGCTCTAAACATGAAGCTCTAAAATGCACTAAAATACATGATGAAATGCATGCAAAGCTAGCTTACAAGGAACGTAGCAAAAGCTAGTCTAAAAAGGAAACCCAAAACAAAAGGGTATCAGAGAATCCAACTATGATACAACGAGCAAAATGCTTCCCGAACTAAAAGTGAAACACACACACAAACCTCACAAGTAGAGCCAAGAACGCTCAAGCGAGCAATCAGCAAAATCCACATCAAAAGACCATACAGCAGAAAGAGGTCGAAGAAGCGGAGTACCAAAATCCGAACTCAGAAGTGTGTCGGAAGTACCTCATGATGCGCTTGACCGCCTGCTGGTGTGATACCCGAGGGGGCGCCTGAATCTACTGAACTCCGGGGCGCCTGCCTCGCGGAGTCGTCTCCCCCCCCTCGCCTGACTCTGTCGCTCGCACAGGTGCAGCTAGTGCTCATTGGAGAGCTGCTCGAACGGAATCCCCAAGTCGTGGAAGAAGTGGGATCGGGTCCATGAGCCGAAATGCTCTCTCCAGGCTCCTGTTCTCCTGCACACTCAAAAGCAGAAGAAAACACAAGGCATTGTCTTGTCCAGTGTGACCTCAAGGTCTCCACGAAAACGGTTAGTCACATTATAAGCATAAGGTGAACTCTCAACAAAAAGAGATCTACCTATGAATGATACCGCAAGGAGATCTGAACTCAAACTAGTCAAGACTACCATGCAACGGATAAAGCACTATATAGCAAAATGCATCCTAGAGACATGATCAACCCAAACACAGCCTAAACCTCTACACATGCTACAATGCAAGATAATGATAGCAATAGATCCAAAAGCATGTAACATGATAAATTGAGGAAAAAACTAGTGCTCAAACTAATCATATCAACAGGGTACATGTTGCTAACCAAAACTAGCACATGACAAGTGACACTTAATGAACATCATACCTCTACAAGTAAAGCTCATGGAGAAGTATGGTAAAGCATGGCATAATGTTCATGAGGATCACAGACTAGCATGAAAAGTGGATAATCCACAAAGGCTATACATAAGCTAGCATGACATGATATACAGGATAGCACATGCTAGACTAAAACAAAACATGATAGGAAAGAAAAATACATGTAAGAACTATACAAGTGAGCACATGATGATCCATCTCATACCACAAGACATAAATCATGGATGTACAAGGTATGAGTGTATAAGAAAGCTCACCAAGCTATAAAAGCCTCTTTGGAGGCAAAACTAAGCGGGATGCAAAGAATCATCAAACTTGATCACAACTAAAAGATCAAGCTCCATTGGGTGCAAGTTCTCCACCCCGCGTCCTCATATCTACACACAAGAGGACAAAGTAACCCGAGTCTTGGATCCCGAAGGGTTAAGCATGTACTTGGGAATCCAGGACTTCACAAATCTCAACTTATCCTATGGGTTAGCATGATGCAAATGTTGGTTCAAATGCAGTTTTGAAACACCCTTGGAAGCATTCCTCAAAAGGACAACTCGAGGAGAAGAACGAGTCGTACCACGGGAAAAGAGGCAAACATCTTCCAAGGTTTTTGTAGAAGAACCAATAAAAGCATCATGAAAGCATGACGTGGACCAAGAGAAGAAGCACTAGAGGCATGTCCACGATCATGACCTAATCCACTAGAAAAGGAGTCATAGAACCACATCAACAAAGAGGTGCTTCTTACTAGGAGCACAAGCGTTTCATCGCCATAGAGGTCTATGAACCATCTGTTCCTAGAAGAGCGAGCTTGCGCAAGCGTTTGCACGCCGATAGCAAAGCTTCTTGATGCCCATCTTTCTCACAAAAAGAGTCAATGGTACAAAGGCCTATCGGAAGGCACACCATTCTCCAACAAGTGAGAAGTCCCTTGGTCTTAGAACAAGAAGCATCAAGGTTCAACTTGGTACCAACACTAGGAGCACACGTGCCATGGGAAAGGCTACGTGGCTTCCTAAAGCCTTAGCTCGAATACGCCGTTCGTGCTTGACACGGCGAAAACAAAATCGAATGAATGTCCATCCTTCTTTGCAAAAGGGCAATGGAAAACCGGATTGGGAACACAGTCCCAAAAATATGAGAAGCACCCTTTTCAAGAGAAGTCCCTTGACATCATCCGAAGAAACAACAAGGTTAGGAGTAGCTATGAAAGAGCTATCCGAGACCTTGACACTAGTGCTAACGTCAAAAGACTCACGCGCAACACAAGAACTCAACTCCGGTTGCAAAGATGCAGACTTGGAAACATCAACATCGGAGTTGGAAGAAATGCGTGACTCAAACGACTTGGCACAAAGACTCTTGCATCTTTTGGCTAAAACCTCATTTTCAAACATGAGGCGATCACAAGTACCACAAGGAGTGTTTTTCAAATTTTCCATCTCCTCCCTAATGCACTCGGCATATGTGGTACGTAAGAGTTCATTTTCTTCTTCAAGGTTGGCACTCATATCATTGTGCCCAACCAACTTGGCGCTCATATCATCGCGCAAAACCTTCAAAGCCAAAACTTCTTTTTCCAAATCAATGCATGATGTGCAAATGAAATTGGTGGAAGAGAACATCACCATTCACATCAAACAAAGAATCATGTGATTAGCACAAGAAGTATGGCAAGCATCTTATTCAAAGAGCACAAGCTACAGGGCCTAACATTATCTCAATAATTTCAGCCCTAGCATGCTCAAGTTCATCTACACATATGGTGTGAGTCAATTTTAGTTTGTCAATTTCAGCATGCAAAAACTCACAAGAAACAACATGGCAAAGAAGCTTTTGACCTAAGCAAGGCGATTTCAGATTTAGCATAAACAAGGTCCTTGCGCAAGTCAAAGCAAACAAGACATGGTATGGAAGCATTTGATTTCAATATATCATTTCAGATTCTAAGCTAGCAAGCGAAAAGCATAGCTCATTATTCTTCCTAACCATGTCACTACAAGAGGTGCAAGGTAAAGATGCACTAGACTTCCAATGAAAAAAGGCCACATTTTAACCTAGTGATGGAGCATTTCAATTTCTTGATCTTTCTATGCAAGGTATCACAAAGCTCATCATATCTCAGGTTATCATCACAACAAGCTTCAAATTGTTGGGATAAAATCCCAAGACAAGCAGCAAGAATACCTTTCTTGGCTTTGCCAAGTTCACATGGCGATCCTCCGTCGAATGCTCATCATCTCCTAGGAAGCCCAGCAAAGCATCCACCTCGCGTTCCGCCTCAAGAGCCGTACTCCTCCTTCTTGCCAAAGTGTCGTCCTCGATCACATGTCCAAGACTCAAACCTAAGGACAAACACACTGGAAGAAGAACTTGGTGCCATCTCGAAAAGCACCGTTAGTGTTAGCCAAAACACAAGCTCAACACCTCGACAAGCAAAGTCGAAAACAAAACCGCTCTCAAAAGGTCGCCTTCGCGGATCCGGAACCGGTTAAGGTAGAGAGATCCCTAACTGGCTCCGATACCAATTGAAGGACCGAAAATGCTAAAGCAAGGCGACCAGAGGGGGGGGGGGTGAATGGGAGCCTAAAAATTTCTTCTCAGAAATTACGGCCTCTGTCCCAACAAAATCAACCGCAAGAGCAAAGTCGACACACGTGATGTCCACGACCCAAGAGAATGGGTGGATGTTCCCTAGGAACACAGCGGGACACCACAAAAGCTCCCTCACCCAAATCCACGCGAGTCAACTAGTGACAGGATGGAGTTTGGGTAACCTCAACATCCCCCGAGCAATGCGAGGGAGATTCAGGATTTTTTCGCAAAGCGGGAAGCCCGTTTCTGTAGAGCACAGAGTCGGGAATCCAACGCAAAAAGCGGATCTCAAATCGGAGCTCGAACATAAAAGATACGGACGAAAACGTGCGATCACTGCACTGACCGGACTCTGAGGAGCGTCCGGTCAGGATCGATCGGACGCGTCCGGTCAGAGAAAAACTGTTTCGGGAGCTCTCTGGAACTGACCGGACTCTGAGGTATAGAGCGTCCGGTCACAGCACAGTGCGTCCGGTCAGTAACCGAGAACACGGTGAACAGTAACACCAGCGAGTCCGGTCACTCACCCTCGGTGAGTCCGGTCAAAAATCGCCCAGAGCAAAATCCCCGGCCTTCAACGATCGGACACAAGAGTAGCGTCCGGTCGATACGAGGCACGCGTCCGGTCAAGTCGCGAAGGAAACGCAGAGAACGTGTTCAACGACCGGACTCACGACCAAGCGTCCCGGTCGGTCCGACTCGTGCGTCCGGTCACCCCGAAGCACCTCTGTTCGTCCACTGAATCAACCCGATCTCCCTCAAATCAAAAGCACTAGGGCTCCAACTTCGTGTGAGGGGTCACAAGGATGTTAGTGAGCTACTCCTAAGAGATCATGGCTCGAACCTAACTCCAAATTGGTGAATCAAAGAAATGGTGAAGAACGGCAAGAACTTGATCCCAAAACTAATCCGCCCGATCTGTGAGTTCGTGAGGTATTAGAGAAATTCCTTCGGTAGAAAGAAGACTCTCACAAAGCTACACAATTGTTCAAACGGATTTGCGGATCTTCCCTCAAAACAAGAATTCTCGTCAAGATCGAAAGAGGGGAAACGTGCAAACGCGAAGAACAAAATCGCAAGACGAATTAAAGCACGAATTTGATCCTTGGATTCAGAGGAATGGATGATTCATTAAGCACTGGTGTCGGGCTACAAGCCACTGCTAGCAACACAAAGCTTGGATGGCGAAAAGCTCAAGAACAAGAGCCGGTCTCTCCTCTAGCCCTAGCCTCCTCTCACCTAAACAAAATGAGAGTGACACCTCCCAAGGATACGGCTGCCCTAGCAACCCCTTCATATATATAGACACACGTCCGAAGACCAAAACACCCTTACATTAAGCACTCGACCCAAATACCCCTTAGGGGTAAAACCGTCCAGTCCGGTCAATCTTCATCCGTCCACCCACGCCCGCACATCCCGTAGCTTCGCCTCGACGTGACCTCCCTGATGCCGCGCACGTGCTGTCATGTCGACCATCGCGCCTTCCTCGTGGATAGCTTCGCCGCCGCGCTAGCCTCTCCATGCCGCCACGCGTCGACCGTCCCTTTCGGACCACCCTCGGTTTTGAGGCCCAAACCGGTAACCCACCAGCCCAGGTTTTGAGGCCCAAACCTGGCAAACCGTCCACCCCGAGTTTTGAGGCCCAAACTCGGAAACCCGCGAGCCCAGGTTTTGAGGCCCAAACCTGGAAACCGTCCACGCCGAGTTTTGAGGCCCAAACTCGGAAACCGGCCACCCCGAGTTTTGAGGCCCAAACTCGGAAACCGTCGAGGGTAGCTTTTAGAGGCTCAGCTACTGAACCCGTGCCGTAGACGGGATGTGGTTCGCACACCCCGACCCCCGACACCGATGCCGATGCATGTCTAGCCTCCACGCCGGGCACAACGCCTTTGCCACCATCCTTCTTGACTCGGCCGACGGCACTTGCGCCGCACGCAAGCCCGTGTTCGACCTCCCGCCAAGTGCCACGACGCCATCGTCTTCCTCCCGACTCGGCCGATGCATCGCACATCCCCAGTGCTCCTGCTCGTCGATGCCACGTGCCAGCTACCACAGCTGGTCCTCTGGCCCTCTGGTCCGTCAGTCCAAGCCTCACGTCCGCCCTTCACCGCTCTGGGTACATCGGCGTGGCACGTCCGCCGCACGGCACGCCCATCCTTCACCGCTCCCGTCCGTCGGCACGACACGTCTCACTTGACCTTCACCTCGCCATAGACCACTGTATCCGAGCTCCACACCTGCACATCAACAAGCCAAGAGACACATGTTGCACACACACGCCAACACATAAACACAACACAACTCACGCCACCGGTTAGTCATATACATTAAGCGCATAGCGACATATGGACTTAACGGGGTAAAAGCCTCAACCCTTCCTCAGCAAAGTCAATCATTCATCATATATGTCCTCAGGTTTGTCAGTCACTTTTGACTGGGTTCTTGTCTCGACGAATTCCCCTCACGAAGCTCCAGGTTCTTTCCTCGGAGGTGTGAGATTAGCTCTCGCTCTCCTAAGAATGGCCTCAAGATCTTCTTGATAGTCGCTCGAAGATTGAATCGGCCATGACTACTTGAACGATCACAAACAAGAACAATATATATACCCGCTAGAACTACGGGGGTAATTCAATAGAAATCACAAGATTAATTCTAGCCATTGCTTCCCCGGCAATGGCGCCAGAAATGCTTGTTGACTCTTGCTAACGTCGTCACTAGGAGTAGACTATTGAATCTATCCCCGGCAACGGCGCCAGGAGGTTTGTTGGTACTTCTTATGTAAGAAGTATAACTAACTATTCGTATGACTATTGGTAGGTTCCGCAAGCGCATAGAATAAGTCTATTGTAGCACTTCACCCGGGAGTAACCGAGTATCGTATTTATTTCCACAGGGAGAGCTACTATGGCAAAACTAACAATAGGACGCTATGAACAACTAGTGATTCTAGCAGGGTTGATCGAAAAGTATGAATGGGGGTTGGTTTTCTACTACTACTAAAAAGAAAAGAAAGACTAACTACTACTAAACTAAATCGGCGGGGTAGGCTATGAACAATCGATTAACAATTATGTTTTCCTTATGCGCAGGAAGTGACTAACATTCTGTCTATACCCTAAGGTAGTTCTATTTCTTCACTCGATACGTTACCTAATCCGAACTCAGAACTGTACTTACTCTCACTAATGACCAGTCACTACTAGGGCGGGGGGTTCGATGAACAGATTTAAGTTTCCTACACACTTACGATCACAACTAACTTAGCAATAAAGAGTTATCAGTTCTTCGAACCGTACCCTCTGGACTATTTACCTCAGACGTGCACAACGAGGGTTTATGATTTAAGAACAAACCAACTACGTGGTGGAATTCAAGGCGGGCTGTCACCACCTGTTTGCTACCACAGTATCCGGGGGGCTAGCCACAAACTAAGGTATAAACTAGTCTAAGCACCGCGCTTACACTAATATATACTACTCTAATCTTGCGTCCAAAACTAGAGCACTGATTACTCAGCGAAGAACCCAAACTAGATATAAACTAAATACTAAGTTATCTATGATCGAAAGCACTCAACAAGAACAATAAGTAAAGTACTTAAAGTAAATGCTGAAAGTAGAAGAACACTAAGATAAATGAAGAAAGACTTGGAATTATACCAGAGACTTGGAAGATCTCTATTACAACTCCAGCTCTTCTCTTCTTCACTCTCGCTTCTCACTCTAAGTCTCTCAAACGTGACTTGTTCCTTCACTCCGAGCTTTGCTTACAAGAGAGTGGGGACTAATGAGGTGAGGTCTGAGTACAAATGAGCTCGGGGGGTCCTATTTATAGCCTAAGGGACCTAGGGGGGTACTTATGGACCTAGGGTTAGGTCAAGGGGGTGAGTGTGGTGGCGGGCGCCAGCTAGGGGTGGCGGGCGCCACTCCTCTGGCCCTTGGATCCACCGCCTCTTCACCAACGGCATCCAGGAGGTCCTCCAAGTCGGTTTGGGGTCGGTTAGGGTTGTCCAATAACCGTCACATGGGCAATTAGGCCATGATCCATGTGACGCTGCTTCTTAGCCCTTGGATGAACGACTTAGGTGAGCAACGGCTGCCAATGAGTGTGGGGTGCTTCCCTGGATCAGTGACGTGGCAGGGGGGAGTTTGGGCTTCCCTCCTGGCGGCCGCCAGTTAGGGGTGGCGGGGCGCCACCCCTCCTTTGCCCAAAGTGAGCCCAGGCAAGTGGGCTTGCTTCCTGGTGGGTCCATTTGATCATTTTGCTCAAAAACCCTGCAATTTCCTACATTCAAATAAAACTCAAGGACAAGTGGAAATCGTTAGTTTAAAAAGGTTTTTGGTTGATTTTAGGCCCTTGTGTTGTGTTATATGACCTTGTTGATGCTAAGAATATGACACTTAGTGAGCGTCAACAAGCCCGACACGCAGACTGTCCGCCGGTGGAACCGTGACTGTCCGCGACCACCCAGAGAGGGCGATTTTGATCGCCCTTCTCTAAATTTCTTCAAATCTGATCCAAATCAAAATCCCTTGTTCCCAAACTTGGAGAAGATGATCACAAGGTAGTTGGAAGACTATCCCAAGAAATCATCCGCTCAAAACAACTCAATCAACGGAGAATCAAAAGGGAAGGTGGATGAACCAAAAAAGCGCCATGAAACTTGAATCGACCTGATCTACTTGTTCGTGAGGAGTTAGATGAATTCCTTCGGTGGAAATGTTCTCTTCACATCAAAGAACAAGTTGATTCAAGTGGATTCGAAAAAGACGCAGTGAGGAGGGAGATCGAGTGACGGGGAAATCATGGAGAAACGAAGAACGCGAAGAACAAGTTCAAAACGCGAATCAAGACCACGAATTGCCAGCCGAAATTTGTCCCCCGAGGAGACAACGGGAATCCGGTCCTATTTCCGCAAAATCCAAATACACAGGGGTATTGTTCAATGTCTCTGCGGATCTCAGTAGCTACAGCAGGGAATGAGAAGCAGGAAACCCTAGAATGAAAATAGCAATGACTGAGATAGTTTGGAGGGAGGGGTTGCCTCTCCTTAAATAGACTAATACAATTATTCCCTTCTACCCCTACTGCTAAAGAGCGAGCAGGCTAACCCTAAGGGTATTCCTGACCAACTCGAAGTTGATGGTGATCCGACGGCCCACGCCGCAAAACTGGTAGCTTCGCCTTGACGCGACCTCACCGATTGCCGCCACGTGCCGCCACCGCTCTGCTCGTCCTTTTCACGGACCTCCCCCGGTTTTGATGCTGAAAACGGAACCGGGAAACCTGGGCCATCCCCGGTTTTGAGGCCAAAACCGGGAAACCTGTCGTCCGTCGCCTGAGTTTTGTGGCCAAACTCAAAAACCCGCAAACACCCAGGTTTTGAGGCTCAAACCTGGAAATCGTCCTTAGCCCGAGTTTTGTGGCCCAAACTGGGAAACGGCCGCACCCAGGTTTTGAGGCCCAAACCTGGAAACCGTCCACTCGTGGTTTTCTGTGGCTCAACCACCAAACCGAGCCATAGAGGGGATGCACGCCGTGCACCCCGTCCACACGCAAGTCTTCACTTGTCGCTGTCCCAGGCTGTCAGCCACCACGGCCGATCCTCAGGCTACCGGTCCGTCAGTCCAAGCCTCACGTTCGCCCTTCACCGCTCTGGGTCCATCGACACGACACGTCTCAAATTGACCTTCACCTTGCCTTTGATCACCGTATCCGTGCTCAACACCTGCACAATACAAGCCAAAGAAACATGCGCATCATCCCAGTTGACAATCGCTCATCATCTCAAGATCTGGCATATACCATGTATCCGCAATCTCCCCTTGATGAGTGCATTATCAACTACCAACACAAAATCATATGAAGGTAGAAGAAAGGAGGAAGAAGAAGAAGTAAGCAAACCCAACCAATCGACCAAAAAGCGAAGAAGCAAAGCCAGAAGAAGTCGAATGGAGTGAGCGAGACAACTTGGTTCCCAAAGACATGGGCAACGGCTCGACGCAACCAAGCAAAGCAAAGCTAGCCCTCAAGAAGAGGTAGAACAGGCTCAACACCGCTAGCAAGAAAGTCGGAGCAAGGAAAGCAAAGACAAGCTAGTTCCTCCAGACAGAGGCAAAAGCTCAACACAACTAGCCAAAACTGCCCCAAACCAATTGAAAACCATATAGGCTGAAAGTCGCTCCAAACCAATTGATCAATCGTCAAAGCAGAAATCGAGCAAACTCCCCCTAAACAATATAGGTTGAAAGTTGCTCCAACCAATTGATCAGCTCGTCAAAGCAGAAATCGAGCAAACTCCCCCTAACCATGAACTCCCCCTTCAATAGTTCATACAACTAGGGACATGATTTGTCAAAATTCTCCCCCTCAGTTGAAAATGCACATAAACAAGGCAAATGCATATGAGAGACAATGCAAGTTAGCAGCTTCAGGTATATAGTCCATAGAGTGAATAGATGCTCTAATGAGTGCTGATCCAACTACTCAACAACAAGCACAAATGCCAGCAAAAGCATCAAACTGATCACAGAATACGAAGTATGTACATATGAGCAAAATGAGCAGTTTTAAGCCATTTAGAAAGGGATTCACCATCAAAATAGCACCACACATGTATAGACCAGAAGTAACACAAGTGCTAATCATGTATACAAGGTGAACTACCCCTAGCAAAGTTCAATCATAATGCTATAGAATGAAATATAGACTTGTGCTTTCAAAATTTTATCGGAGTTGCAGCGGTGATTACACAAGTTTGAAATTTTAGCATGTGATTGCGAGAGGTTGAAAACTTGACATTGCCTAACTTTACAACCGAGCTAAGCCTATGCATAAGCAATCAGAAGCTTGAAGCAAATGGTTTCGGTCTTACACTACATGGCTCAAGTTTAACTCAAAGTGCAATGAGAAACAGTCTCGATACCGTGATGTGTTGTCAAGTGATCCCATCTTGATCTTTCCAATTCACTTCAACTTGGTTCAAATTTAGCAGAATATGAACATACCAAGCAATTGAAAGACTCAGAACTAGAGACATAGCAATCTAGCATATATGAAAAGCACAAGTGACTTCAACACATTCTATACATGCTAGTTGCCAGAATCAATGGTGAACATGTTTCAAATTTTATGTTGAATTAAGCATATTCACAGTTCTGAAAAGTAGCCCAGCTTACAACAATCATGTATCAGTGATCAAAAAGAGCCTAAGCTACCAGCATCATCATGTACCATCAGAGCATACACTAATCAGAGCATAGATTCATTCTATAGATTATAGACATGAAGCTCAAAAAGATAAAGATGCAAATATGATGAAAAACAAAAACTAAATAAGTGCGACACAAAAGAAGTCAGACTATGATACAAAACCAAAATGTTTCCCCCAACTAAAAGGGGAAACACACACCAAGCTCACCTCTCAACCTAGCAAAGGTTGATTGGTCCAAAGGCTTAGTGAAAATATCTGCCAAATGAAGATGAGTATCGACATGGTGAAGGTCGATATCACCCTTCTCATAGTGGTCTCGCAAGAAATGAAAGCGCACATCAATGTGTTGGTCTTAGAATGAAGCACGGGTTTCTTAGCAACGCTAATCGCACTCGTGCTGTCACAAAGCAATGGAACTCGAGAAAAGCTCAGACCAAAATCACGCAAAGTGGCCATCATCCACAACAACTGGGAACAGCAGCTAGCCGCAGCAACATATTCAGCCTCTGTGGTAGACTGAGCGACACTAGACTACTTGCGAGAAGACCAAGAACAAGAGAAGAACCCAAAAATTGACAAGTCCCAGAAGTGGACTTGTGCTCAAGTCGGTGTTGGGGGACGAGACCCTCGGCAGTGACATCACGCGGGCTGACACGGAAAACAACCCTCGCGTTTTCAGTAACCCTCGTGAAAACCTTCGCGTTTTGTTCGACCCACGGATCATTTTCTAACCTTAGCTGTTAGCTCGACCGTCGGGTCAGTTTCTGGCTTTGGCAGGCAAGAAACACAGGGCTTGACGGGCGGCAAGCTGGTGCAGGCCTTCGCTAACATAGCGACGACTCCGGAAGCACGAGGTTGTCTCCGTGTTCACGCGAGGGGGCGCGCGAGTCGGATGGCGGCGGTCGGAGGGAAGACGAGTTAGAGTTTTTGCACTGTCTGTGTTTGTATGATTCTGCCCTTGTGATTGTACAGCTCCACAGAATCTTTTTTGTACCCTTTTGTAAATTAGACAGTGTCCCTTGTGTTCTCTATAAATACCAAGGGATGAACAGTGTAAAACGGGGATTCTTTTGAAAGAGAAGAGAAGCAGTGTCTCTTAGTCCATTTTAAACTTTCATCTTCCGTTCGACAGTTGGTTACCCTCGCCATACCCTGCACGAGTGCGAAGGTTGGGTGTTGACGGTCCTTAAACACCTATTTTACCATCAACATTCGACCCTAAAGTCCACCAAAAAGGCATGAAATGTAGTCAAATAGGTTTCAAACTAACCAAATTCCACATGTCCATAGAATTTTATTTGAATGCAGGATTTGAACCAAATTTGGACATATGGACCCACCAGAGGCCAAGCCCACTCCGCAGGGCCGAAATGGGCCTAAGGAGGGTGGCGCCCGCCCCACCCCTAGGTGGCGCCCGCCACCTCTAAGTGGCGCCCACCACTTGGGTTGGCCCAAGTGCCACTCCCTGCCGCGTCACCGATCGTGTGTGACCTCCCAAGGCCAAATCCTGGCCCTTGGTCACTAGGTCAGTGGCATCGGACGGCTCAGGGGAGGAATGGCGTGGATCAAGGCTGAACGGCGGTTGCTAGGACATGCAACCGACCTCCAAACTGCCTTGGACAACCACCTGGATGCCGTTGAAGCCAAGGCGGTGCATCCAACAGTGAGGGAGGTGGCGGTCGCCACCTAGGGCTGGCGCCCGCCACTAGGGTTAGCCCTAGGTCGGCTGGCTTCCCCCTATAAGAACCCCCCTCACTTATTTTGGCTATAAATACCCCCCTGGAGGCACCTCTTCATTCGTACCATCACACATTACCATCCCAGAGAAACACAAGAAAGAGAAGCAAGTGAGAGTTTGGTTAGAAGCTCAGAGAGCTTAGGCAAGTAGGTAGCTAGTAGAGCAAGGCATCTTCGCCCTCGCGGTAGCGCTGCTCAAGGGTTAGCTCAAGAGTAGAGGCGTGCGAGTGATCGGTCCTGGAGCTGGGAAGAGTCTTCCTTCATCTCCAGTTCAGGTTTTGCTCTTGTTACTCAAGCACTTACTATATTCTAGTTTATCATTTCAAGTATTACTTTATTCTACTTATCAGTATTGAGTGGTATACTTGATTGATTGCTTGAGTGCCTAGCTATCCTACAGATCAATTCACATAGCCATAGTAGTTAATCTCTAGTGAGCTTAGTGTTTGATTTGCCAATAGGTTGCTTATTTAGTTTAGTGTTTATCTTATTAAGTCAAGTGTTTGCTCTGACGTCCGCAAGGGTGTCTCTATTCAAAGCTAGGGGTAGAGATAGTTAGAATATAGTTAAGCGTGGTGCTTAGTTATAGACTTACCTTCAGATACGGCTGGACCCCGGATAGCTGTGGTAGCAAGCAGGTGGTGACAACCCTGTGCGCCTTGAATTCCACCACGTAGTTGGCCCAGTTTAACAGTAAGGCTCGTTGTGCTAGCGTTCAACCTAAGTAAGTGGTAAAGGCTAGTACGCCTCGATACTTGACAAGATAGGAATAAAACTTTACTCAACTTAGTTGCTTTGTTGTCTTTTGCCTGCATTGCTTCGTAACTATCTTGCTTCGTAGTTATCTTGCTTGTAGTTATCTAGGAGTAGTTAGTTATTAGTTAATAGTTAGTTTTCTTAGTTACCCCTTAGTTATCCTATTCATTTATCTACCTATCCATTCACCTTACCTTACCATCCATTTCATCCTTACCTATCCACCCATATATCTTTCTAGCCTTTCATCTTCCCTTCTCCCCTTTCCTTTTTCTCTTTTCTTCGACTCTCATCCCCTCCTTGACTCAACTCATACACCACCCTAGCCTTCCCTTGGGATGAAATAAATCGACACCTGGTACTCCTAGGCAAAGTGCTACTATGATAGTTCTGTGCGCTTGCATAATCTCCTCCTGGTAGATTGCATTCTCTCTAGCTAGCTCCTACTAGTGTCAGGATTGACAACCCCGCTTGGCATTAGTAGATAGTTGCTTTAGCTCCACTCCTTTAGGTATAGTGACCGGTCTTGCTTCAAGCACTTCTGACGCCGTTGCCGGGGATAGACTCCGTAGTCTACCCCTATTAACAACGTTAGGAAGTGCCAACAAGCATTCCTAGGCCGTTACCGGGGATAGTTGCCTAGCTCTATCTTTAGTGAAGCTAAGAACTACCAAAATTGGGCAGTGTACATCCAACAGTTTGGCGCCGTCCGTGGGGACCGTTACAGTTTCTAACACCTTCACGTGATGGCTGGAACTAGGAGGACGGTCTCGAGCAGAGACCATCGCGCAACCAATGAAGTCGCCGCGACGGTCTAGGGGGAAGAAGAGAATGAAGCGCCTTTGGGAGCGGAAGAAGTTATTCCGGAAACTGATATCCCGGGCCCACATACTCGGTTGTCATCACAGCAACATCCGCACACCTCTGGAGAAGGTGGGGGAGAAGAAGAAGAGGAGTTGGGCCTCGAGGCCTTAGAGAGGCTCCACGCTAAACTGCAGGAAAAGAAAAGACGCCTAGACCAACTTGAGAGGCTTAACCGGCTGCGTGTCATCAGGCAAAAGGCGGACGAGGCGAGGGAACAACTTCGTCGGATGGAGGAGTTCCTCGCGGCAGCTGAAGCCGAAGCCGAAGCCGGAGGTTGGATCGACAGAGGGGTGCCTTTACCCCAGGGGGGAAACATTGAGCGGCATGAGAACAATGTACGCCAGCCAGCACCGCCCCCCACCACCACCAAATTACCTAAACAACCCATACCCTGAGAGACAACCAAATTTCCGCCAACTTCACCCAGATGAGAGAGAACCAAACCTTCGCAACCAACGGAGGGCCCAACAACATCAGATGTCTTATGACCCAAGATCACCACTCTCCCAAATACTGCAAACCCAACCTTGGCCACCGTCCTATAATCCACAGAATTTGCCCCGTTATGATGGATTTTCTGACCCTCGCCAGTTCATAATGAGCTATGAGGCAGCAGTTGCTGCTGCAGCAGGGGGAGATGAATCAACAATGGCGAAGTCGTTCGTAATCATTCTTCGAGACATCGCGCAGACGTGGTACAACAACCTGCGCCCTGGAACCGTGAATTCTTGGGCCAACCTTAGGGACAAGCTCTGTACAAATTTCAAAGGTATCACAGCAGCCCCATCAAACCCTATCGAGTTGTTCAATTGTAAACAAGAAGAGCACAAACCACTACAAGATTATTGGCGAAGGTTCATTCAAATTAGAGCAAGAACTCCGGGAATATCTGACGAAGCTGTAATCCTCGCAGCAGTAAGCGGTTTGCGACCAGAACCATGTTCATCGAAGTTTGCCAGGAAGCCGGCAAACACAATTGAGGAACTATACGAGACAATGGAAAGATACTGTAGAGCGGACATGGACTTCAGGGAGAAGTTTGACGCCCGAAGGACACAACAGAAACCGCAGTCGAGACCCCAAGCAAGAGAAAACAACCTCGTCAAGATTCAAGCAACATTGGTGTAATCGACAGGCCAGGTCCAATCAAAGACCAGAGAAGGGGCACTCAGGCCTCAGGCAACCAAACCCCGCAAGGATTTCCACCCCCGCCAGAACAAAGAAAGAAACCAAAAGGATCCTGCGAAAATGTACTGCCATTTTTGCGGTCCAGCGAAAGGTCACACCACCAAACAATGTGAATGCTTCGCCAAAGGGAAAGAGTACCAGGAATCCAAAAGAGCCGCGTCAGCAGAAAACCGAATCGTCAACCATACCAGAAGGCCAAATCTCAATCCAAACCACCCTCCATACCAGTATACCCAAATCAATTATGGCCTACCTTCGCACCAACCTTTCTACATGCATCACCCACACTACAATCATACCCCATATCAGCCATCCACCGTTCCCCAACGCCAAAACCCACCATACACCGTCTCATACCCAACAACCCCTCAAGCCCAACCAGCCAACAAACAACCAACGTTCTGCCACCACCACCACCAATACGAGCGCTGCCAGCTCCACAGCCTGTCAAAGCCGAATCCCAAACCCAAACAACTATCAACAATCTAACATCAACCTTCGGCGTAATCCTGCTATCACTGGGGGCTCTAATGAAGATCATGGCAATAAAAGGCAAAGAAAGGAACACGTCAGAAGAGTGCACCACGTGGCTGTCGAAGGACCACACAAATTTGGACGGTGGTCCCATATCCCAATAACTTTCGATTCAGGGGACATGAAGTTAAGGGATTACCCCCACACTGATGCTATGGTAATTGAGATCCAATCTTGCAGGATGGACAGTCACCAAAATTCTGGTCGACACAGGAAGCTCCGTGGACATTTTGTTCGCCACTACATTCGATAGCATGAAGCTTGACAGAAAACCTCTTGCAACCTGCCGACAATCCTCTGCACAGTTTCAGTGGTCAGCAAGTTAGAGCAATCGGAAAATCTCTCTGCCCGTAACCTTCAGAGATCAAGTGAACTGTGGAACAGAGCACATAACCTTCGATGTGGTTGACATGTTTTATCCTTACAATGCAATCTTTGGTCGAGGGGTCACCAATGCTTTCAGTGCGGTCATCCATCCTGCATAACTTGCATGAAACTTCCTGCTCCGAAGGGGGTCATTGCGGTGTACGGAGACCAAGACGTTGCAAGAGCTGCTGAAGGAACAGTGGCACCGGGACAGCGCAATGTGCACTTTTTAACAAAGCCTCAAACAACAAGCCTCTCTAGCGAAGGTGAAACACATGGCGACCAAAGGAGAGCATCACCTAAAGAGGAAACCAAACTAGTTCAACTTTTCGAGGGCAACACTGAGAAGAAGATAATCATCTCGGCTCACCTAGACCCCAATCAGAAGACAACCTCGTCCATTTTCTCAAAGAAAACTCTGACACCTTCGCTTGGTCTACGGAAGATCTCAAAGGAGTCAACAGATCTTTGATCGAGCACCCTGATCATTAAACAAGGGTATCGTCCAGTCAATCAAAAGCTCCGCAAAATGTCAGAAGAAGGAAAGAGGCAGCGGGGCAGAAGTAAACAGACTCTTGGACGCAGGGGTTATTCGACCCGTCAGATATCCATCATGGCTCTCAAACGTGGTCCTAGTCGAGAAAAAGAACAAAAAATGGAGAATGTACGTGGATTTCACTTGTCTAAACAAAGCTTGCCCGAAGGATGATTTTCCTCTACCGAGCATAAGCACCTTGGTGGACAGAGCAGACGGATGCCAGATGCTTTCTCTCCTCGACTGTTTCTCGAGGTACCATCAAATCTGGATGAATGAGGAAGACGAAGACAAAACAAGCTTTATCACCCCTTCGAGCACTTTTTGCTTCCGAAGAATGGCAGAAGGTTTGAGAAACGCAGGGTCTACCTTCGCTCGCATGACGTCCGAGGTTTTCAAAGATGAGCACGCCATCTCTTCTTACGTCGATGATTTGATCGTACAAAGCCAACAAAGAGAAAGTCACATATCAGACTTGGCAAGAGTATTCAACAACCTCCGGTCAGCTGGGATGAAGCTAAACCCCGAAAAATATGTCTTCGGAGTCTGCGAAGGAAAACTGCTTGGCTGCATCTGTCAGCAAGGGGGATCGAAGCCAACCCGAAAAAATTGACGTCATCCTCAACATGGAACCACCAACGACCAAAAGCAGCTCAGCGACTATCAGGGCGCTTAGCAGTCTCAGCAGGTTCATCTCGAGATCAGCTGAGCGAGGGTTACCTTTCTTCGAGACCTTAAGAAGTACCGCTCCATTCAAATGGCGACCTTGGCAGCAAAAGGCCTTTGAGGATTTGAAAAAGTATCTTACCAACATGACCGTCTTGACCAGCCCTAGCAAAGGGGACTCACTACTACTGTACATCGCAGCTTCGCCGCACGCCGCCAGCATAGTGTTGATAAAAGAACTGCACGAAGGCAACAAAACCAGGCAGGCCCCCATCTACTATGTGTCAGAAACCCTCGAGGGTCCCAACTGAAACTTTTCAGAGCTGGAGAAGATAACGTATGTCGTGGTCATGGCGTCAAGAAAGCTCAAACATTATTTCTAGGCACACGAAATCCAAATACCCTCAGCCTAACCCCTCGAAAACATTTTCAAAAACAATGAAGCAATCGGCAAAATAGCGAAGTGGGCAGTTGAATTGAATAGCTACACCACTAGCCTTCGTGGGAAGATCAGCGATCAAATCGCAGGCTTTAGCAGATTTCATAGCCAAATGGACTCCGGACCCTCACAGAGAAGGATCGAAGCAGATCCATTTTGGACGGTGTACGTCGACGGGGCCTGGGGAGCAGCTGGAGCAGGAGCTTCAGCCATCCTAATTTCACCATCTGGGTTGAAACTACGGTATGCAAAAAGACTCGACTTCAAATGCACAAATTATTCTGCAGAGTACGAAGCTGTAATACTGGCACTTTCAAGGCTTCGAGCGTTATCAGTTTGAAGAGTAGTCATCAATACAGACTCCCAAGTCATTGCGGGTCACATTGAGAAACTACAAAGCAAAAGATAAAGAGCTGCAAAAGTACCTACAACATGTCCGAAGGTTAGAATCTTTCTTCCTCGGCATAACAGCGAAAACAATACCAAGTCCGAAAATAGCGAAGCAGACAATCTAGCCAAAGCGGCAGCTCAACACAACTATAGTTACCCTAGAAGTTTTCTATGAAGTGGCAACACAATCAGCCATCGAAGCTTCTGAGAAAGCACCAAAGCAGATTAATGCAATACAGAGCGAAGATTGGAGAGCCCCAATCATGGCTTACATCAACGGGTTGCATGAGCCTGACTCCAAAGAGGAAGAAAATAGACTTAGCCAAAGAGCTCGAGGGTACAAAAAGTAGATAACATCTTGTTCAAAGCCTCGGTGACCTCCCCATGGCTAAAATGTGTGTCACACAATCAAGGTAAGGACATACTCAAACTCATTCACGAAGGTATCTGCGCTCTCACAACGGCCCAAGGACGCTGGTGGGAAAAGCTTTCCGTCAAGGCTTCTTTTGGCCAATAGCATTACGAGATGCAGAAGAGATTGTCAAGCATTGCGAGGGATGTCAACTAATAGCAAAAACGCAAAGCGCCCCAGGTGCCCCCAACAACTTTAATATGCCCAACATGGCCTTGCAAGATGGGCAATGGACATGGTCGTCCTCTACCAGCAGCCCCAGGAAACCTTCGGTACGCGTGGTAGCCGTAGAATACTTCACGAAATGGATTGAAACAAGACCATTGGCATCCATAACTTCCCTAGCCGTGAAGAAGTTTTTTGGCAGCAAATAGTTTGCCAATTTGGAGTTCCCAAACACCTAACCATCGACAACGGCACTCAGTTCGACAGCGAAGTTTTCAAGGAATTCTGTGCTCAGATTGGTACAGTCTTGTGCTTCGCCTCAGTCCGACATCCTCAATCAAACAGCCTCGTTGAAAGAGCCAATGCCACAATTTTTCAAGCGATCTCCAAAAAACTCCAGGGCAGCCCAAGTGGGCGGAAGAACTAACCTCGGTCACCTGGTCCCATAACACATCGAAATGCAGAGCAACAAAGTTCACACCTTTTAGGCTCCTCTGCGGATACATGGTGTATGCCGAGTCTCGAGTGATGAGTGATTGTCAATGGGTTTGATCGCAGGTTCTTTGGCTTGTGTTGTGCAGGTGTCGAGCACAGAGACAGTGATCAGAGGCAAGGTGAAGGTCAAGTAGAGACGTGCCGTGCCGAGGGACCGAGAGTGGCGAAAGGCGGACGTGAGGCTTGGACTGAGGGACCGGTGGCCGAGGATCAGCTGTGGTGGCTGGCAGCCTGTGACAGCGACGAGCGAAGACTTGCGGGCACGGTGTTGCTTGGGTCGAGGACCTGGGGACACGTGTCGGTGGACGGGGTGCACGGGCAGTGCATCCCCTCTACAGGTTCGGTTTGGTGGTAGAGCCAGAGAAAAACCATCGGGTGGACGGTTTCCAGGTTTGGGCTCAAAACCTGGGTGCTGCGGGTTCTGAGTTTGGGCCACAAAACTCAGGCGATGGGTGGCTGGTTTCCTGGTTTGGGCCTCAAACCGGGGGTTGGTCGTGAAGGCCGGTTTCCCGGTTTGGGCCTCAAAACCGGGGGCGAAGTCCGTAAAGAGGACGCAGAGCGGTGGCGGCAATCGGTGAGGTTGCGTCGAGGCAACGCTACCAGTTGTGCGGGCGTGGCCGTCGGATCCACCTACCATCGAGTTGGTCCAGAATAACCTTAGGGTTTAGCTGGTTCGCTCTGTAAGTAGTTAGGGGTAGAGTGGGAATTAGGAATAGTTAGAATTAGGATAATTAGGGGAGACACCCACCTCCCCATCTATCTCAGTCATTTGCTCTTTGCTTCTTGGGTTTCCTGCTCTCCCAATCCCCTGCTGTAGCTAGCTAAGATCCGCAGAGAACCATACCTCTGTGTACTGGAGATTTTGAGGAAGTGAGGCCGTAACCTCACTGTTGTAGCGTGTGGTAGCCACACGGTTGCAGATCGATGTGTTGATTCGCGTTTTGGTTCGTGTTCTTCACGTTCTTCGTTTCTCCGCGATTTTCCCGTCACTCGATCTCCCTCTCTACTGCGTCTTTGCAAAATCCGTTTGAATCAACTTGTTCATTTTTGAAAGGAGATCATTTCCACCGAAGGAATTCATCTAACTCCTCATGAACAAGTAGATTGGGTTGATTTCATTTTCGTGACGCTTTTTTGGTTCATACACCTTCCCCTTCGATTTCCCGTTGATTGAGTTGATTTGAACGGATGATTTCTTGGGGATAGTCTCCTAACTACCTACTCGTGATCATCCTCTCCAAGTTTGGGATCAAGGGATTTTAGTTTGAATCAATTTGGGAGTGATTTGGGTGAAGGGCGATCAAAATTGCCCTCACTGGACAACCGCGGACAGTCCGCCACCTGACCGGCGGACAGTCCGGGCGTCGGGGAGCAGCTGGACCAGTGGTTGTGTTCTTCGACTGATTTGGCTTTGGTTGACCAGCGGACAGTCCGCAGTTCAAAGCCGCGGACAGTCCGGAAACCGTCCAGGGAACTTCTGCAGCTTTGTTGTTTTGGTGTTTGGTCGGCGGACAGTCCGCCATCCCCTCGTGGACAGTCCGCAGTAGGGGCGGACAGTCCGGAACCCCAGTCCGGACAGTCCGGGAATCGCCTGAAGCTTCCAGTTTTGTGCGTTTGCTCTCCCGGCTTCCTCGCTTGGTTTTCGGACTTCTCGTTTGGCCTTGTAGTTGACCAAGGAACCTCTCTAGGTACCTTTGCTACTTGTTAGCATCAGTATTTGGGGATTTCTCGACGTAGCCGTCTATCTACGTTCGAGACTTGGTTTTTGAGGGTTGAACTTGTTCCGGTGCTTTTGCGTTTGGTTTGCTATCGCTTTGTGGTGCCTCGCTGTGATCCAAGGGATCATCCACCCTCTTCCAAGGGTCGTGGGCATCACGTTCTTGGTAGTAGCTTTTGGGGGTTGATTTTGGACAATCGGCCAAAGTTTCGAAAGAAATTTTTGAGCTCCCATTCACCCCCCCTGGTCGCCTTGCTAAGTGCATTCTCGGTCCTTCATCCTCTTTGGAGAAGAAGCAATGTTACCAGAAGAATTGAAATATGGCTCGCTCAGGACAACCCTTGTATCAGACGAGCAAAACCAACTGACAGATAAAGATTTGCTCGAAGAAACAAGATGCAGCGCAGTTCATAACCTTCGCAAGTATCAAGAGGAAACCAAAAAGTGGAGAGACAAGAAAGTGAGAATCAAAGACTTAAACAAGGGTGACCTCGTCCTCATAAGGAAACAAACGCCCACATGGCGGGCAAATTTCAGCCAAAATGGACGGGGCCATACTTGATAATAGAGTGCAATCGCCCAGGGTCCTACCACCTCTCTGACAGCGAAGGAAACCGCCTGCCACTTTCATGGAATGTCGATGAACTTCGCAAATACTACCCTTAGCGGAGCCTTAGCGAGCTCTCGCAACATGTAATTTGTCTTTCGTCTTCTCTTTTCTTTTTCTTTTCAGTACCATGCCTTGTAACAAAAACAAAGGAGCTGCACTCTTTTTCCTTACGGAGGGGCGTAAGGTTTTTTAACGAGGCAAAAACATCCGAATCCTTAATACAAGCAATAATCCCCAAAAAAGGAACTCTAAACTTTTTTTTTTTCCATCAACATCTCAAAAAGCGACCTTTCATCAAGAGCGCTTACATCGATGAAAATTCCCCGAAGATTGTTCGAAGCACAAACTCTTTCGAAACAAAACTTACAAATCAAACTTCACCTCCACCTAAGACAAGGGAGGCACGAAGTCACCAAAAACCAAGTACCCTCGCAAAAATGCCAGGGGCTTGCAAGGCAAACTTCACCTCTGCCTAAAATAAGGGGAGACGCGAAGTCCAACAAAGAAAAACCAAGTACCTGTTGGTAGTTCTTAGCTACACCTAGGATAGGGTAACTAAGTATCTATCTACTAATGCCAAGCGGGGTTGTCAGTCCCGACACTAGTAGGAGCTAGCTAGCGAGAATGCAATCTACCAGGAGGAGATTCTGCAAGCGCATAGAACTATCGTAGTAGCACTTCGCCTGGGAGTACCAGGTGTCGATTTATTTGATCCCAAGGAAGGCTAGGGTGTGTATGAGTTGAGTCAAGGAGGGGATGAGAGTCGAAGAAAAGAGAAAAGGGAAAAGGGAGAAGAAAGGAGATGAAGGCTAGAAAGAATATATGGGTGGATAGGTAAGGATGAAATGGATGGCTAACGTAAGGTGGATAACTAGATAGATAGATAGAGGGATTAGGATAACTAACTAATAACTAATAACTACTCCTAGATAACAACAAAGCAAGATAACTACGAAGCAAGATGGTTACAAAGCAAGGCAGGCAAAAGACAATAAAGCAACTAAGTTGAGTATAGTTTTATTCCTATCTTGTCAGTATCGAGGCGTACTAGCCTTTACCACTTACCTAGGTTGAATGCTAGCACAACGAGCCTTACTGTTAAACTGGGCCAACTACGTGGTGGAATTCAAGGCGCACAGGGCTGTCACCACCTGCTTGCTACCACAGCTATCCGGGGGTCCAGCCGTATCTGAAGGTAAGTCTATAACTAAGCACCACACTTAACTATATTCTAACTATCTCTATCCTAGCTTTGAAATAGAGACACCCTTGCGGACGTCAGAGCAAATACTTGACTTAATAAGATAAACACTAAACTAACTAAGCAACCTATTGGCAAAGATCAAACACTAAGCTCACTAGAGATTAACTACTATGGCTAAGTGAATTGAACTGTAGGATAGCTAGGCACTCAAGCAATCAATCAAATATACCACTCAATACTGATAAGTAGAATAAAGTAATACTTGAAATGATGAACTAGAATATAGTAAGTGCTTGAGTAACAAGAGCAAAACCTGAACTGGAGATGAAGGAAGACTCTTCCCAGCTCCAGACCGATCACTCGCACGCCTCTACTCTCGAGCTAACCCTTGAGTACGCTACCGCAAGGGCGAAGATAGCCTTGCTCTACTAGCTACCTCTTGCCTAAGCTCTCTAAGCTTCTAAACCTAACTCTCACTTGCTTCTCTTGCTTTTCTTGGATGGCACTTGGTGTGTGGATGGTACACAATGAGAATGCCTCCAGGTGGGTATTTTAGCCCAATTGAGTGGGGGGGGGGGTTCTTATAGTGGGCAAGCCAACCAACTAGGGGTTAGGTCTGGTGGCGGGCGCCAGCTCGTGCGGATACATGGGTGTATGCCGAGTCTCTGAGTGATGAGTGATTGTCAACTGGATGATGCGCATGTTTCTTTGCTTGTGTTGTGCAGGTGTCAGCACGGATACAGTGATCAGAGGCAATGTGAAGGTCAAGTAAGACGTGCCGTGCCGATGGACCGAGAAGTGGCGTAGGGCGGACGTGAGGCTTGGACTGAGGGACCGTGGCCCGGGATCAGCTGTGGTGGCTGGCAGCCTTGGACAGCGACGACGAGACTTGCGGTCATGTGTTGCCTGAGTCATGGACTTGGGGACACGTGTCGGTGGACGGGTGCACGGGCGGTGCATCCCATCTACGGCGTCGGTTTGGTGGTAGAGCCAGAGAAAAACATCGGTGGACGGTTTCCAGGTTTGGGCCTCAAAACCTGGCCTGATGGTTTCTGAGTTTGGCCACAAACTCTCGGGCTGAGGACGGTTTCCATGTTTGGGCCTCAAAACCTGGGTGCTGCGGGTTTTGCTGTGTTTGGCCTCAAAACTCAGATGCTGGTGGCTGGTTTTCCCGTTTGGGCCTCAAAACCGGGGGTTGGCTGGAAAAGGCTGGTTCCCGGTTTGGGCCACAAAACCGGGGGTGCAGATCCGGTGGCGGCACGTGGCGGCAATCGGGAGGTTGCGTCGAGGCAACGCTACGAGTTGTGCGGGCATGGCCGTCGGATCCACCTACCACCGAGTTGGTCCAGAATAACCTTAGGGTTTAGCTGGTTCGCTCTGTAAGTAGAGAGGGGTAGAATAGGAATAGAGTAGGAATTAGGAATAGGTTAAGTAGGGGGAGACACCCTCCTCCCCAACTATCTCAGTCATTTGCTCTTTTGCTTCTAGGTTTTCCTGCTCTCTCCCACTCCCCTGCTTAGCGAACTGAGATCCACAGAGAAGAGAACAATACCTCTGTGTTCATGAGATTTTGAGGAAGTGAGGCCGTAACCTCACTGTTGTAGCGTGTGGTAGCCACACGGTTGCAATTTCGTGGTTGTGATTCGCGTTTCGTTCGTGTTCTTCGCGGAATCCTTTTTCTCCACGTTTTTTCCCGTCGCTTGATCTCTTTGCCGGTTCATCTTTTGCAAATCTGTTTGAACCAAGTTGTTCTGGATCGTGAGGCACTTCTTTCCATCGAAGGAATTCACCTCTAACCTCACGGTCTAGGAGATCGATCATTTAGTTTCTGGTCAAGGCTTTCTCCCTCCTCCCCCGAATTTCTTCGATTCATCGATTTGGAGATAGGTTCGAGCCATGATCTCTTAGAGATAGCTCACTATCCTCCTTTGTGACTCCTCTCCCAAGTTTGATCCCGAGAGGATTCGTTTTGGGTGAGATCGAGTAGAATCAGTGGACGAATAGTAGAAACTCGGGGTGACCGGACGCTGATTCGGGCTGACCGCGCACGGTCAGAGTCCGGTCGTTGAATGTTCTTCTCGCAGCTCTTTTCTGTGTGTTGACCGACGCACGCTCTTTTGACCTACTGAACGAACGCTCAGTCAATACTGTTCATCGGGGTTTTTCACACGACCTGAGGCTCTTGGGGCTGTGTTTGTGATGACCGGATTCTCCCAATGTGAGTCCGGTCAGAAACAGTAAGGTCCCAGATCGGTTTTTTGTGGACCGGACGCCGGTCGTGACTGTTTTGCGCGTTTTCGTTCGCCGTTTGATCGTTCGTTGTCGGATTTATTTTCCGTCTTTTGCGTTGGTTTTCTAGAGTTGTGTAGTGTCCCGCTGTGCTTCTTGGAAGCATCCACCTTACATCTAGGGTCGTGGACACTAGCAAGCTCTAGGGTTTGCTTTTGGGGTGATTCTCGGGACAGTGGCTACTAGTTTCCGAAAGGAAATTTGAAGCTCCCATTCACCCCCCCTCTGGTCGCTTTCTGGTAGCATTCTCGGTCCTTCAATTGGTATCGAAGCCAGTTAAGGATCTTCCACCTTAGCCGGTTCCAGATCCACAGAAGGCGACATGGATCGCGGGCGTGGGCAACCGCCGTTCGTTGATGGGACGAACTATGCGTATTGGAAGATACGCATGTCGGCCTATCTGCAGAGTTTGGGTGCTTCCATCTGGGATATTTGCAACTCTGCTGATTACGTGGTCTTGGCTGCTCGTGTCTCTCAGCTTCAGATCGATGAGCATGATGCCAATAGCCGAGCCCGTAATGCTCTTTTCTCATGTTTGAGCATGAGTGAGTTTGATCGCGTTTCTCACCTCGCTACGGCTCGGGAGATTTGGGCACCCTCATGCTTTCCATGAGGGAACCTCTCAAGTCAAAACCCAACTCTACGAGTCGTTCAAGCGAGAGTATGAGAACTTTTGACATATGCCTGGCGAGAGCATAGAAAGTTTATTCGCTCGCTTTCAGGTGATTGTCAACAGGATGAGGGCTAACAAGGAGCTGTTGCCTTTCGACGATCATGAGAGGGCTCTCAAGCTTTTGCATACCCTTGATCGGTCGGTGTGGGATTCCAAAGTTCAGGCGATCATCGAATCACCTAACTATGAGACCCTCATGTGCGACGAGCTCTTCAGTAAGCTCAAGTCCAGTGAGATTGATGCCATGGCGAGGTCTTCTTATGAGAATCCTTCTGGCCCGACTATGGCTTTGGTTTCTGGCTCTTCTAACCCCTCTGGAGGTTTGCTCTTTCGTCTCTCTTTTCTGTCACAGAGGACCAGCTGGAATCTTTGGGGGATGACGAGTTGGCAATGCTCGCCAACCGGTTCTCGCGGTTTCACAACAACCGCATGAACCGTCGCCGCGGAGGAGGACGCTTAGGATGCTATGAGTGCGGCGACCCCGATCACTTCATCGCCAACTGTCCCAAGAAGAAGAACTCATCTGGGAAGGGCGATCATGGGCACAAGTACGACTCCGGCAAGCACAAGGAGAAGTATGTCCCCGCGAGGCACAAGCAGGGGCGGCTTCGACAAGGAGTACATCAAAGAATAAGTACTTGAGAAGGCCCAGGCTGAGCAGCGTGCGTTCTTCGCCATGCTCAGTGACGTCGACGGCTCAGATGACGACTCCGCTTGCTCAAGCGACGACGAGTCCGAGAAGAAGAAGAGGATTGAGGATAAGCTGAACGGTCTCTGCTTCTTCGCCGACGACAACGGCCTCTGCACTATGGCCCTTGGCAAGGAGGTCGACGGTGAGCTAGTGAACTCCCCTCGGAACGACGACGACGACGACAACGACACCTCCCAGGTATCTCTGACCCACGACGAGCTTTCCGCTGAGGTCGAGAACTTACTGCCGCGCTCCTTAGTCAAGATAAGTTGCTTAGGCGAGCCGCTAGAGAGCACAAGGAGTTTAGGCAGAAGTGGGAGGATACTGTGAAGGAACTTGATTCTGTCAAGTCCACCGTGGTTGTTACCGATGAGGAGGAGTGTGAGATGTGCACCACGCACATGACTGACCTTCTCACTTTGAGAAGCAAGTATGTTGCGTTGGTAGAAGAGGTGGATGAGCTGAAGGCTAGACCCTCGCTGTTGGGTGCGTGCAAGACTTGTCCTGTCTTGCAAACCAAGTTGGCAGAGAAGAATGCCAAGATTGAATCTCTTGAGAAGGCCAGCTCGGGTAGCACTTGTGTGGCTAGGTGCCCTTTGTGTGAGGGTTTGGAGATGGAGATTGCAAATGTGAAGCATGACAAGATGCAAACCGAGGAGGAAAACACATACCTTTGGACCATCTTGTCATGGGTGTCTTGTGGTGAGCCGCAGCTCGGGATGATGATCTCCCAATTCAAGCGAGCTGCTGGAGGTCCTGGTGTAGGTTTTGCTCCGGGTGTTGATCTTTCTCTGCTTTTGGGAAGATTGGGGAGTCGAGTGGTCTGAACCCGAGTGAGAAGCCCAACTCCACCAATACTCCCAAACTTACCAAGCTTCCACCCAAAGAGCCTCTCAAGCCTAACACCAACGACGGAGTGTTTGAAGAACCTCCGAGAGCTCCACCCAAGAACCAAGTGTGGCATCCCAAACCCAATCACTTGAAAAACAAGCTTGATACGATGCCACCTATCCAGGAGGAGTGTTTGCCACAGAAGGGCAAGGTGATCCACACCCACAACCATGTGTACCAACAACCCCCTTTGAGAGCCGTGAGGTACCATTGTGAGCATTGTGGGAGAGATGGACACTTGAGCGAGTTCTGCTTTCGGCGCAAGAGAGAAGCGCGCCGTGCTAGGGAGATGAACAATGCAGACATGTACCAACCTTTCCATGATGTACATGCGCCAAATGTTCAGAGTCGTGCTGCTAGGCCCAGAGGTCCAGAACCTCAAGTTCCCAGGCCTAGGCAGAGGAGTGCTCCGAGGAGAGATGTTAGGCCTAGAGGTGCAGTGCCTCAAGTTCCTAGGCCTAGGCCTCGTAGAGAGCGTGCCCGGCGGGAGCCTGCATTTGTGGGCTATGGACCCCGTGGCGGTGGCTTTGTAGTTGAGCGTTTTCCCCCCACCGCGTTTGAGTATCGCGGTGAGCGCTCCCTCCCAGCGGACCACGTCTGTCTAAATGTGGTGATCGCTTCCTTCGTAGGTGTGCTAGGAATGGTTTTTACACTGACCGTTCTTTTGAGCAGCCGACCCAACACTGGTATTTTTCCCACTTCACTAACCCCAGTGTTGGCCCGTATGCTCACCCTATGTCTTTTTATTGATGTAGGTAAAACGATTGGAGAACGTTTGGTTGGTGGATTCCGGGTGTTCGAGGCACATGACCGGAAACGCCAAGTGGTTCTCCAGCCTTAGTCCGGTCGCCGGAAAGGAGTATATCACCTTCGGCGACAACAGCAAAGGTAAGGTGCTATCTCGTGGGTCTGTGCGAGTTAATGGGCACTTTGTGTTGCGCGATGTTGCTCTTGTTTCTAACTTGCATTTTAACTTCTTTCTGTTTCGCACTTTTTGATGACGACTATGCGATTCGTTTTAAGCCGAATCTCAGTCGTATTTTGGACCCTCAGGGCAATCTAGTGTGTTTGATTTCGCCCTTTGGAAAAGTCTTTCGTGCGGATTTCTCGGAGTCTTTTGGCATTTCTCGTTGTCTTGTGGCTGGACCTTCTTCTTCTATCTTTGGAAGTGGCATAGGAGACTAGGACATTTGAGCTTTGACTTGCTTGCCAATCGGAGGACTAGGAACATTGACGCTTGGACTCGCTTGGCAAGACTTAGTGCCTTGGCCTAACCCGAGGATTTCCAAGTTATACATGGAGAAGGATCTTTGTTTGCCATTCTTGTAGACATGGGAAGGAGAGGATGGTTTGCCGCTCCCCACCATCCAGTGACTCAGGTCATGACTAAGCGCCATGGAGAGCTTTTGCATATGGACCTTGTTGGTCGGCTCGGGTGAGCTCGGTTGGGGGGAAGTGGGGAAGTGGTATGTGCTTGTGTTGTGATGACTTTTCAAGATATTCGTGGGTCTTCTTTTTAGCTGAGAAGACCGAGACTTTCTTCCTTTGCTCGCAATCTGATTTTACGTCTTCAGAACGAGTTCCCTTTGAACTTGATGCGAGCTATTAGGAGTGATAATGGTTCCGAATTCAAGAATTTGGATTTTGAGAAGTTTGTAACTCTTTGGGCTTGGAGCATCAGTTTTCTTCCCCCTACACACCGCCTCAGAATGGTGTTGTAGAGAGGAAGAATCGGACCCTTGTAGAGATGGCCAGGACGATGCTTAATGAACATAGGACTCCTAGGCGATATTGGCCGAAGCTGCTATGAGCACTGCATGCTATATTTCCAATCGCATTTTTCTTCGAGCTTTCTTGAAAAAGACCTCTTATGAGTTGCGTTTTGGAAAACTCCCCAAGGTGAGTTATTTTAGAGTTTTTGGTGCCATTGTTTTATACTCAAAAGGGCAACTTGGACAAATTGAGTCTCGTTCTTCTGGCGGTGTGTTTTGGGTTATGGCACTCATACTCGAGCTTATCGTGTACTTAACCTTGACACTAACCGAGTCATGGAGACATCCGATGTCACCTTCGACGAGACCATGCTTTGTCCTTCTTCTCGTTTTGAGCGTGCAGGTGATCATGAGGTGGTGAGCCTCTTTTTGATGACGAGGACGAGGGTGCTGAAGGTATGGATGATCCAGCACCCCCTCCACCTGCTGTGCCGCAAGGAGCGGCTTCTACGACGACTCACGGCCCCGACACTTCTTCTTCGTGGGGGCCGTGGGATCCGCCACCCGAGCGATACCTTTTGTACCCGGGGAGGCACCAGCTGCTTTTGAGGGGGAGGCCACAACAGAAGGGAGGCACCAAGACACATTCAGCGCCAGCACCGCCTCAATAGATGATCGGCAGCATCGACGAACGTGTCACCCGGTCAAGGCAATCTCTCACTTTGCTCATTCTGCATTTGTTGCTGATTTTGAACCCCGGGATGTTGGACACGCTTTGACGGATCCGGATTGGGTCAATGCCATGCATGAGGAGTTAGAAAACTTTGAGAGAAATCGGGTTTGGGTTCTAGTGTCTCCACCTTCTGAGTGTCACCCAATTGGGACAAAATGGGTTTAAAAACAAACAGGGAGAAGATGGCCATGTTGTGAGAAAACAAGGCCAGACTCGTAGCCCAGAGATATAGTCAGAAGGAGGGGATAGACTATGAGGAGACTTTTGCTCCTGTAGCACGTTTGGAGGCAATTAGGATACTCTTGGCTTTTGCTGCATCCAAAGGTTTCAAACTTTTTCAAATGGATGTCAAGAGTGCCTTCTTAAACGGCTACATAGAAGAAGAGGTGTATGTTAGACAACCCCCGGTTTCAAAAATCCCAAGTTTCCAAACCATGTCTTTAAACTTCACAAAGCTTTGTATGGTTTGAAACAAGCCCCTAGAGCCTGGAATGATAGGTTGAAAACCTTTTTGCTTGCTAAGGGTTTTAAAATGGGATGTGTAGATAAAACGCTCTTTCTCCTCAAGCAGGCACTGATACTCTCTTGGTCCAGATTTACGTGGATGATATCATTTTTGGTGGTTCTTCTCATGCTTTGGTTGCCAAGTTTGCAGACACTATGAGCAGGGAGTTCGAGATGAGTATGATGGGCGGAGTTGACGTTTTTCCTCGGGTTGCAAATCAAGCAATCCCGGGAAGGGACGTTCGTGCACCAGGGCAAGTACACCCGGGACATTTTGAAGAAATTCGACATGGGTGAGGCCAAGCCTCTTCCAACACCCATGGCGACCACGACGACCCTGGATGCGGACAAGGAGGGAGAAGCAGTGGACAGAAGAAGGAGTACCGGAGTATGATTGGGTCGCTGCTGTACCTGACGCCAGTTCGCGGTGTGTCTTTGCGCGCGTTTTCAGTCTTCGCCGCGCACCTCTCACCGTCAGGCGGTCAAGCGCATTATGAGGTACTTATCCTTCACTCCTTAATTCGGGATTTGGTATTCTGCTTCCTCCACCCTCTCTCTTTGCGGTTATTCCGATGCCGATTTTGCTGGTTGCCGATTGAGCGCAAGTCCACCTCTGGGACTTGCCAGTTTATTGGTTCTTCTCTTGTTTCGTGGTCTTCTCGCAAGCAGTCTAGTGTCGCCCAGTCTACTACGGAGGTTGAGTATGTTGCTGCGGCTAGCTATTGTTCCCAGTTACTCTGGATGATGGCCACTTTGCGTGATTTTGGTCTGAGGCTTTTCTCGTGTTCCTTTGCTTTGTGACAGCACGAGTGCGATTTGCATTGCTAAGAACCCCGTGCTGCACTCGAAGACCAAACACATTGATGTGCGCTTTCATTTTCTGCGAGACCACTATGAGAAGGGTGATATCGACCTTCGCCATGTCGATACTCATCATCAGTTGGCTGATATTTTCACCAAGCCTTTGGACCAATCAACTTTTAATCGGTTGAGAGGTGAGCTTGGTGTGTGTTACCCCTTTTAGATGGGGAAACATTTTTGACTCTTGTATGATACACTGACTTTGTGTTTTTCAGTTGTTTTTTGTTCCTTTTGGTTTCTTCATGCATCTTTGCATTTCAGCATACGCTTTTACATTCTGAGCTTCATGAATATAGTCTGAAGAATGTAATTATGCTCTGTGTAGTCTTTGCTCCGATGCTTTATGTACGATGTGGTAGCTTATGCTCTTTCTGCATCACTGATACATACTGAGAGCTAGCTATTTTTGAATGGTGAATGTGATTAATGAACATAAAACTAAAATGTTTTCTCCATTGAGATATGCAACTAGTATGTGTAGGATGTGTTGAAGTCACAAGTGCTTTTCATATATGCTAGGTTGCTATGTCTCTAGTATTGAGTCATTCACTTGCTTGGTATGTCATAATCTGTTTAAAATCTGAACCAAGTTAAGTGAATTGAAAAGATTAAGATGGGTTTGCTTGTTACACCTCACAGTTTCGAGACTGTTTCTCATGGCACTTTGAGTTAAACTTGAGCTGTGTAGTGTATGACCGAAACTGTTGCTTTAAGCTTCTGATTGCTTATGCATAGGCTTCGCCAGTTGGAAAGTTAGGCAATAACAAGCATTGAACCTCTCGCAGTCACATGCTGATTTCTGGACTTGTGTAATTTCACACGCTGCAACTCTCGATTAAAATTTGAAATCACAAGTACATGCTTCATGTTTCATTTGGTATCAGCATGATGAGTGAACTGTGCTAGGGGTATTTCACCTTGTATACATGTTTCACTTGTTTGACTTCCTGTCTATACATGTCTGTGCTATTTTGATGGTGAATACCATTCGGCTAAAAACTGCTCTTTGTGCTCTCATTTCAGAGTTAGTGATCAGTTTGAGCCTTTGCTAGCATTCTGTGCATTTTCTGAGTCATCGGATCAGAACTCTGTAGAGCATCCTTGCACTCTTGAGTATACTCCTGAAGCTCCTAACTGGCATTTTTGACTCATATGCATTTTGGAAGGGGAGAACTTCTCTTGTTGATAGGAGAACTTCTCTGGTTTGCACTTTTGGTGGTGCAGTTTTTGAGGAGGAGCATTGTTTTCTGATAAGTGCATTTTCAAACTAAGGGGGAAAATGGCAAATCATTACCCTCCGTTTGAACTAAGGGGGAGCTTTCCTGGTTGTTTGCACTATTCGAGGGGGAGTTTTTGTTGCTTCATGTTGGCCGTATGGCATTGGTATCGAGCTTTCTTTGCTAGTTTGGTTGAGCCTCTGTGCCTCTATCTTGAGGGACTAGCATTTTGCTTCGATATTTTTGATTGGGATTTGCTAGCGGTGTTGAGCCTGTTCTACCTCTTCTTGAGGGCTAGCTTTGCTTTGCTCTTGTTGCGTCGAGCCGTTGCCCATGTCTTTGGGGACCAAGTTCTTTCGCTCTTTCCACTTGACCTTCTTCGGCTTTGCTATGCTTTTGGGTCATTTGGTCGAGTTTTCTCTTCTCCTTCTTCCTTCTTCTCTTTCTATTATGATTTTGTGTTGGTATTGACAATGCACTCATCAAGGGGGAGATTGCGGATACATGGGTGTATGCCGGGTCTCTGAGTGATGAGTGATTGTCAACTGGAATGATGCGCATGTTCTTTTGCTTGTGTTGTGCAGGTGTCGAGCACGATACAGTGATCAGAGGCAAGGTGAAGGTCAAGTAGAGACGTGCCGTGCCGATGGACCGAGAGTGGCGAAGGCCGGACGTGAGGCTTGGACTGAGGGACCGTGGCCCGAGGATCAGCTGTGGTGGCTGGCAGCCTGGGACAACGACGAGCGAAGACTTGCGGTCATGTGTTGCCTGAGTCATGGACTTGGGGACACGTGTCGGTGGACGGGGTGCACGGCGGTGCATCCCATCTACGACGTCGGTTTGGTGGTAGAGCCAGAGAAAAACCATCGGGTGGACGGTTTCCAGGTTTGGGCCTCAAAACCTGGGCGCTGATGGTTTCTGAGTTTGGCCACAAAACTCGGCTGAGGACGGTTTCCAGGTTGGCCTCAAAACCTGGGCGCTGGCGGGTTTGCTGAGTTTGGGCCTCAAAACTCAGATGCTGGTGGGCTGGTTTCCCGGTTTGGGCCTCAAACCAGGGGTTGGTTGGAAAAGGCTGCTTTCTCTTGTTTGGGCTACCAAACCGGGGGTGCAGAGCGGTGGCGGCACGTGGCGGCAATCGGGAGGTTGCGTCGAGCAACGCTACGAGTTGTGCGGGCGTGGCCGTCGGATCCACCTACCACCGATTTGGTCCAGAATAACCTTAGGGTTTAGCTGTTTCGCTCTGTAAGTAGAGAGGGGTAGAATAGGAATAGAGTAGGAATTAGGAATAGGTTAAGTAGGGGAGACACCCTCCTCCCCAACGATCTCAGTCATTTGCTCTTTGCTTCTAGTTTTTCCTGCTCTCTCCCACTCCCCTGCTGTAGCGAACCTGAGATCCACAGAGAGGAAACAATACCCTGTGTTCATGAGATTTTGAGGAAGTGAGGCCGTAACCTCACTGTTGTAGCGTGTGGTAGCCACACGGTTGCAATTTCGTGGTTGTGATTCGCGTTTCGTTCGTGTTCTTCGCGGAATCCTTTTTCTCCATGTTTTTCCCATCGCTTGATCTCTTTGCTCGGTTTCATCTCATGCAATCCGTTTGAACCAAGTTGTTCTAGATCGTGAGGCACTTCTTTTCCCATCGAAGGAATTCACCTCTAACCTCACGGTCTAGGAGATCGATCGATTTTAGTTTCGGGTCAAGCTTTTCTCCCTTCCCCCCCCCGAATTTCTTCTTCGATTCATCGATTTGGAGATAGGTTCGAGCCACGATCTCTTAGAGATAGCTCACTATCCTCCTTGTGACTCCTCTCACACAAGTTTGATCCCTAGAGGATTCGTTTTGGGTGGGATCGAGTAGAATCGGTGGACGAATAGTAGAAACTCTGGGTGACCGGACGCTTGATTCGGGCTGACCGAATGCACGGTCAGAGTCCGGTCATTGAATGTTCTTCGCAGCTCTTTTTCTGTGTGTTGACCGGACGCATCTGTTGATCACTGACCGAACGCTCAGTCAATACTGTTCATCGGGGTTTTTCAGACGACCGGACGCTAGGCTGGTTGAGACCGACGCTCCCACTATGAGTCCGGTCAGAAACAGTAAGGTCCCAGATCGGTTTTTGTGTGACCGGACGCGTCCGTCCCTGTTGAACGGACCTGACCAGAGTCCGGTCGTGACTGTTTTGCGCGTTTTCGTTCGCCGTTTGATCGTTCGTTGTCGTATTTGTTTTCCGTCTTTTGCGTTGGGTTTCTAGAGTTGTGTAGTGTCCCGTTGTGCTTCCTAGAAGCATCCACCTTACATCTAGGGTCGTGGACACTAGCAAGCTCTAGGGTTTGCTTTGGGGTGATTCTCGGGACAGTGGCTACTAGTTTCCGAAAGAAAAATTGAAGCTCCCATTCACCCCCCTCTGGTCGCTTTCTGGTGGCATTCTCGGTCCTTCAAGCTCCCTGGCTGTTCGATGAACCGCCTCTTCTTCAATGGCATCTAGGTGGTTGTCCAAGGCGGTTTGGAGGTCGTTTGCATGTCCTAGCAACCGAAATTCAGCCTTGATCCACGCCACTCCTCCCTGAGCCGTCCGATGCCACTGACCTAGTGACCAAGGGCCAGGATTTGGCCTTGGGGAGGTCACACGGATCGGTGACATGGCAGGTGGTGGCACTTGGGCCAACCCAAGTGGCGGGCGCCACTTAGAGGTGGGTCCATATGTCCAAATTTGGTTCAAATCCTGCATTCAAATAGAATTCTATGGACATGTGGAATTTGGTTAGTTTGAAACCTATTTGACTACATTTCATGCCTTTTTGGTGAACTTTAGGGTCAAATGTTGATGGTTAAACAGGTGTTTAAGGACCGTCAACAAGCTCCCCCAAGCTAACTGTTGGCTCGTCCTCGAGCAACAATGCGGTTTAAGCATTGAGCATGAAATTGATAGCAACTTAAGATGTCTGCAAGTGCATATTGTATAGTGAGAAATAACTTAGCATATATCATTAATCATAGCAATGTGGGGCTTATAGCTTTTCACTTCAAACATGCAAGAGTGAAATAAAGCAGTAGATAGGAAACTTTTATCTTGCTTAGGTTTGACTAGATTTTGTCTGGAGGTTTTTTCAAGGTTTTCAAAAGATAACAACTTGCTTAAGTCCTCCAACATTCACTCAATCACTCAATTGTGTTTAAATCCTCACTTAGGCCAAAGTGTAGCCCTCTCCTATTTCTAAAGAATGATATGTGGAGTTATAGTAGGCTAAGACCATGAGCAATTTGCCTGATGTTTATTGCTAAGCTGGACACTCAGATCATAAGGAGCAGCAAATCAAAATTGATCAAGATGTGCATGTGTGGTTATGTGGAAGTGTATAGAGAGGTATTTCATAATCTTCTAGTTAATATCTGGGGTCTAGAGCTAATGATAATTCTCTCTCTCTCTCTCTCTTTTGGATACATAGTGAGTAGACAAAAGATGTGTCCTCACATTTTCTTAGGACATAGTCCTCTCTTGAGCTACTTTGCTCACTTTTCTCTTTTTTTCATAGGACATAGTCCTTTCTGAGCTATTTTGCTCATTTTTCTCTCTCTCTCTTTAGCTCTAGATTTCCCCAGACATCTATAGGAAAGGATTTTTGAAATGAGTAAGGAAAGGGAGAGAAATGCTTATTCCCAGTGTAGGAATAGCATAAGGCTAGCAATGGGATGTTTGGCAGGGTATTGCATATCTCCGGTGTAGAGAATATGCAATTTATTTGGTGGTTGCAAACTTCCAAGTGGAAAGTAGGCAAATTATGGTGGGTGTACGTGAATCTTGATTCAAAATATATGATAAGCTTCTCTACTAAGATCTATGAGGTCTAACAAAGCTCAACACAAACAAAGCTCTTTGTGTTTTGACTAATGACTAACAAATATTTGGCTGGTGGTGGGATGAGATAAAATCTAGGAGGAACTTTTAGCAAGGTTTTCATAATTTTTAAAAGAAATCCTCCAGATTAGGTCCTAATTTCACCTTAGCAAGTTTAAATAATTACTCCATTTCTTACTAACTTTACTTACTAAGCATGATTTCAGTTTAAGCATGTGCAACCCACAAAACTACTACTTAGATAAGACAAGTTATTCAAACCACCATAACAATAGCATTTGCATGACATATTTCAAATCTTATTCAGGTTTCAACTTGTTTAAGCAGATTTTATCAATTTTATTCATAGAGTGGTTATTTAGGCAAGCATATGACATTCAAAGATATAGAATTCAAGAACTGAATGTAAAGTGTAGGCTTGGACATACCTTATCGGAGCGGGAGTCTCCCCAAGCTGGCTTCTTGCTTGGTGAAAGATCTTCTTCGTCTCAGTCGCAACTCTTGTTCTCATTTTATTAAAAGGGAACTATCTAATGTTGTGAAAAGGGAAACTATCCTATTTTGATATTTTATTGTTCTAACTAAGTTAACATATACCTATGCATAAAACTAATGATAACTGATTTTTTTTTTATTTTTTATTTTTAGTTTCATGCATGACATATGTTATTTATTCGAAAAAGGAAATTGAAGGGACAAATAAAAATAAAACCATACCTTAGGTCCATGAGTTTCATCCTTATCGGGTGGATCTTCTTCCTTGGGCACTTCTTCTCTTAGTACTCCATCGGGTTCTTCTTCTTTTGGCACCTCTCCCTGTTATGTGAATCACACAACTCAGAGTTGGTGGTTCTTTCTTTCTGCTCCACCTTGTTCTTGGGCGCCTCTTCTTGGTACGAACGGGTTTTGCTACCTGCATGTTAGCGGCATATGCGGGACCACGGGAGAAGGAGAATATTTCCTTCCTTCCTCCTAATGTCATTTGAATTTTACCACTTCCACATATATGCAAGAATTAACAGTATTCAAGAAGGTCTACCTAAGATTAGATGCACATCTTTCCTATTTCCCATATCTAGTATTATGAAATCAGCAGGAACATAGGAGCCTCTAATATGAACACGTAAATCATTAACTATTCCTTCTACATAGCAAGTGGATTGATCAGCTAGCACAACATAGGCAGATGTGGATGACATGGGTGAAAGAACGAGTTTTCATTGAAATATTTATATAAATGTTCACACTCGATACTAATCACACATGGCATTTTTAAAGACTTCACCAAAGATTGAGCATCTAATTATGGGACTACCAGGATCACCCTTTTTAACAGTCATGGTTGATCTTCATAATAGTAAAATATTTTATTTTAACCACCATATTTGCAGTTTCCATGTTAGGTTTAGCAGGAATTTTGCCAGATTCAAAAGAGGTATGATAGCAGCAAGTTGAGCTAATGGGTTTCTAACATCTTTTAAAGCTAAGTTGATTTTTTAGAGCAGATGAGAAATCTTCCAATTTAGCATTTATATTCTCAAGGGCTTTATCATTCGACATTAATTTCTTATTAAAAATTCAGTAGTTCTACTTGTGAGTAAACTAAATTCTTTAAGACAGAGAAATCATCAGAATTATTAAAATTAGAGCGAGGGAGAATTGTTACCTTGAGAATTGGAGTGTTGATTCCATCCTTGATTATGTTGACGAAACTGTTACTGTTGTTGATGAAGTTCAAATCTTCATGTAGCTCGGGGCAGTGGCTCCCAGAATGTCTGGTTTCTCCATAGACTTCACAAGTCATGTGATTCCAGAGATTGGACACTCTCTTGTTGGATCATCTTCTCACAGTTGTCCAGCTTCTTTGCCAGCAGGTCCATCTTGGCCACGATCATGTCGGCCTCCTTAAGAATGCATACCTCGCTTACGGGGCTGCAGTGTCTCGTCATTCCATCCTTGGTTGAACACCATCTTCTCTATGAGAGCCTTAGCATCTGCAACATTCAGAGAAAAGAATGCACCGCCGAGGCGGCATCCAAATGGCTTCTAGAGAGAGGGTTAGGCCATGGTAGAAGTTCTGGATCAATAGCCAGTCCTCCATACCGTGGTGTGGACAAGCAGCGACATACTCTTGCAACCTCTCCCAAGCCTCGAGAATAGATTCCTCGGCTTGTTGTGTAAAGCTGGAGATTTTGTTGCGCAGAGCATTCGTCTTCCCATAGGAAAGAATTTGGCGAGAAAAGCATTGGAACACTTGTCCCATGTGTCTACAGCGTTGCAATCGGTATAGAACCATTGCTTCGCTTTCCTAGCAAAGAGAAAGAAAGAGACGAAGACGGATGGCTTCTTGGGTTATCCCCTTAATGGTGAAGGTGCCACAAATCTCCAAGAATTGTTGGAGGTGAGCATTGGCATCCTCATGAGCCTTGCCACAGAACGGGCTAGCTTGGACCATCGTGATCAGAGCCGGTTTCAACTCAAAATTGAGGTTGGCATCGATCACGTCTGGTCCTATCGCTACATTAGCGGCAGAAGGAGCAGAAAATTCACGAATGGTTTTGTTGGCCATCGTGAAGGTAGAACGAGATAAGAAAGAAGAAGTTGAAGAAGATGAAGGAAAAAGATAAGAAACTAAGGAAAGAAAGAATGAGGTAAGATGAGATTCGCTAAGCGGAGCTTAAGTGAAGATAAATTCGACACAGACTCAACCGATACACCGATTGCCTTCCCCGGCAACGGCGCCAGAAATGCTTGTTGGTAGTTCTTAGCTACACCTAGGATAGGGTAACTAAAGTAGCTATCTACTAATGTCAAGCGGGGTTGTCAGTCCCGACACTAGTAGGAGCTAGCTAGCGAGAATGCAATCTACCAGGAGGATATTCTGCAAGCGCACAGAACTATCGTAGTAGCACTTCGCCTAGGAGTATCAGGTGTCGAATTATTTGATCCCAAGGGAAGGCTAGGGTGGTGTATGTGTTGAGTCAAGGAGGGGATGAGAGTCGAAGAAAAGAGAAAGGGAAAGGGGAGAAGAAGGAGATGAAAGGCTAGAAAGAATATATGGGTGGATAGGTAAGGATGAAATGGATGGCTAAGGTAAGGTGGATAACTAGATAGATAGATAGAGGGATTAGGATAACTAAGGATAACTAACTAATAACTAATAACTACTCCTAGATAACTACAAAGCAAGATAACTACGATGCAAGATGGTTACGAAGCAAGGCAGGCAAAAGACAATAAAGCAACTAAGTTGAGTATAGTTTTATTCCTATCTTGTCAAGTATCGAGGCGTACTAGCCTTTACCACTTACTTAGGTTGAACGCTAGGACAATGAGCCTTACTGTTTAATTGGGCCAACTACGTGGTGGAATTCAAGGCGCACAGGGCTGTCACCACCTGCTTGCTACCACGGCTATCCGGGGGTCCAGCCGTATCTGAAGGTAAGTCTATAACTAAGCACCACGCTTAACTATATTCTAACTATATCTATCCTAGCTTTGAATACATACACCCTTGCGTACGTCAGAGCAAATACTTGACTTAATAAGATAAACACTAAACTAACTAAGCAACCTATTGGCAAAGATCAAACACTAAGCTCACTAGAGATTAACTACTATGGCTAAGTGAATTGAACTGTAGGATAGCTAGGCACTCAAGCAATCAATCAAGTATACCACTCAATACTGATAATTAGAATAAAGTAATACTTGAAATGATGAACTAGAATATAGTAAGTGCTTGAGTAACAAGAGCAAACCTGAACTGGAGATGAAGGAAGACTCTTCCCAGCTCCAGAACCGATCACTCGCACGCCTCTACTCTTGAGCTAACCCTTGAGTAGCGCTACCGCGAGGGCGAAGATGCCTTGCTCTACTAGCTACCTACTTGCCTAAGCTCTCTAAGCTTCTAACCTAACTCTCACTTGCTTCTCTTGCTTTGCTTGGGATGGCACTTGGTGTGTGATGGTACAAATGAAGAGGTGCCTCCAGGGGGTATTATAGCCCAAATGAGTGAGGGGGGGGGGGTTCTTATAGTGGGCAGCCAACCGACCTAGGGTTAGGTCAGGTGGCGGGCGCCAGCTCCCTGGCCGTTGGATGAACCGCCTCTGCTTCAACGGCATCCAGGTGGTTGTCCAAGGCAGTTTGGAGTCGGTTGCATGTCCTAGCAACCGACATTCAGCCTTGATCCACGCCACTCCTTCCTGAGCCGTCCGATGTCACTGACCTAGTGACCAAGGGCCAGGATTTGGCCTTGGGGAGGTCACACAGATCGTGACATGGCAGGTGGTGGCACTTGGGCCAACCCAAGTGCGGGCGCCACTTAGAGGTGCGGGTGCCACCTAGGGGTGGCGGGCGCCACCCCCTTAGCCCATTTGGGCCCTGCTGAGTGGGCTTGGCCTCTGGTGGGTCCATATGTCCAAATTTGGTTCAAATCCTGCATTCAAATAGAATTCTATGGGACATGTGGAATTTGGTTAGTTTGAAACCTATTTGACTACATTCATGCCTTTTTGGTGAACTTTAGGGTCAAATGTTGATGGTTAAACAGGTGTTAAGGACCGTCAACAGTACCCTCGCAAAAAACGCCAGGGGCTTGAAAGGCAAACTTCACCTCCACCTAAGACAAGGGAGGCGCGAAGTCACCAAACCAAGTACCCTCGCAAAAAACGCCAGGGGCTTGCAAGACAAACTTCACCTCCACCTAAAATAAGGGGAGGCGTGAAGTCCAAAAAAGAAAAACCAAGTACCCTCACAAAAACGCCAGGGGCTTGAAAGGCAAACTTCACCTCCACCTAAGACAAGGGGAGGCGCGAAGTCAACAAAAACCAAGTACCCTCGCAAAAAACGCCAGGGGCTTGCAAGGCTAACTTCACCTCCACCTAAGATAAGGGGAGACACCATGTTCAAAAAGAAAAAAATCAAGTACCCTCGCAAAACGCCAGGGGCTTGCTTAAAGGTGAGACTCGCTAAAAAACATGGGGCGTCGCTGTTTTCCTAAAACAGTTTTCATAAACGTTAAAAGCGAGCCTCGCTAAAAAAGACAGGGGCGTCGCTGTTTTCCTAAAACAACTTTCATAAACGTTAAAAGCGAGCCTCGCTAAAAAGACAGGAGGCGTCGTTGTTTTCCTAAAACAACTTTCATAAACGTTAAAAGCGAGCCTCGCCAAAAAATAGGGGGCGTCGCTGTTTTCCTAAAACAACTTTCATAAACGTTAAAAGCGAGTCTCGCTAAAAAGATAGGGGCGTCGCTGTTTTCCTAAAATAGCTTTCATAACCGTTAAAAGCGAGCCTCACTAAAAAAGACAGGGGGCGTCGCGTTTTTCGTAAAACAACTTTCATAAACGTTAAAAGCGAGCCTCGCTAAAAAACAGGGGCGTCGCTGTTTTTCCTAAAACAGTTTTCATAAACGTTAAAAGCGAGCCTCGCTAAAAAAGACAGGGGGCGTCGCAGTTTTCCTAAAACAGCTTTCATAAACATTAAAAGCGAGCCTCGCTAAAAAAGACAGGGGGCATCGCAGTTTTCCTAAAACAGCTCTCATAAACGTTAAGGCGTGCCTCGCTAAAAAAGACAGGGCGTCAAAATTCAACTATCTTCAAAATTCAAAAGCGAGCCACTCTGGACAAAACAATCTTACGAAATTTGCACAAGTACAAACACACTACAGCGCGGCACAAAACTTCTCAAAGTACCTAATTACAATGCATCCTCACTGATTACAATTGATGTTACATCATCACGACCTTCGTGGTCCGCTTCAAATCCCGTTTCCATCGGAATAATAAGTCCCCACAGAAGAGGAGCTGCAGGTACAATTGGCAGTTCCCCGAGCAACACCCTCGCTCTATACATATATCTACGATCTATGTTAGTGCTCTCTAAAGGCTCCTCCTTCGGAATCACAAGAGAACCGTCTGGACCCAGATCAAGGTGCTACGCCCAAACAAGAAATCCAGAGCCGTGTTCTCGTCAATGTCATCATCAATAGGAGTTTGTGAAGAAGAACCAAACAAAACACGTAGCTTGCCAGTCTATGTAGTCCGAGTCACGCCAAAAACAGCTCGGACGACTCTTTTTTAAATCGTTCGTTCGCACCATGGACCACCAAAAACGTTCGAAAGACAGCGAAAGTTGTTTGAGTTTCGCCCGAGCCCATGACTCACCACTTATAAAGTATCCTGTTAATTTAACATGAGGGGCATCACATCAAACACCTCAAGCACGGTTCCATCACGAACCTGCATTGTCAAATAATAAAAAAACTGAGTCTTTAACAATACTACCTTCCCTTCGCAAAATCTAACAAAATGACCTACTTCAACCTTTCCTTATTGCTCACACATGCTCGTGATCCTCACGCCTTTCCACCTCAACCTTGCGGGTGGCAGCTGTCTCCGTCATGGATTGGTCAGCAGCAGACGCTTCGACCGCGGCCGGCTCTTCGACAACAGCTTCTTTAGTGGCAGAAGCCTGTTCGACCGTGGGAACCACATCGACCGGTGCAACCTCCGCAGAGCTCCGCGCCGGGGCAGTTTGGGAACACCCCGGAACGCCATCATTCACCGACGGCGAGGGCAGCGCCTCTTTCGCCTACAAAAAACAACACTAGCAAAAAAGCTTTAACAACTTCAAACACAAATGACTTACAAGCAAAAACGATAAATCGTGTGCCTCTCCTACCAGACGGGTCGCTTCGGCGGCCTCCTCGAAAGCTAGGGCACGACCTCCGCTAGCTATCCAAAATCTGCGCAAAAAACGCATCGCACAATTGCGAACCTCAGTATCATCAACCTTCAGTGCTCGCACCTCTTCGAGGGTCGGGAAAACATGGCTCGGCCGTTTAATCTTGCGAAGGTGATCACAATCTTCCTGTCAGAGTGTGCTAGCCATAGCCAGCTCTAGCATAATCTCCAAAGTCAGCACGTTCTCGACCAATGAGCTGAAGACGTCAAGCTCAGCGCAAAGCCAGTCCCCAAAACCTCAGCATTGGCTGCAGCAGGAAGCGGTTCTCCGGCAGAACCACCGGCCTCGGTTAAGCATCCAACAAGCTTAGCATTAACCTTCTCCATGCTAGCACGCCACGACCCAGTAAGATCTTTATTTGGTCCTTCACTGAGGCCAGAGCCTTGTCTTTATCTTTACTAGCCGCAACCAAGTCCGTGTTACGCTTCGCCAACTCTACAGCTTCTTCTCGGGACTTCTTCTCGGGACTTCGCAATATTCTCCAAGCTTCAGTGAAGTTTCTCTTTCTCTTTCTCAAGATCGTCCATTCGACCATTCAGATAATCCATGTTATAACCAGCCCTTCGCCGGGCCCGCAGTTCAAGAGCATTAACTCCGCCAGTTTTGACATCAACATTGTCCAAAATATCAACCATAGGTTGGTTGGCAAGGCGGAGCTCAGCCTCCGGCACACAACACGACCGAAAATACAGCCAATAAAATGCCTTTCTTGCGGAGCACACTGCAAATGACATGCCCGAAGATCTGGACTAGTAAACAGCTCCGTCGCCGTGTCGAAAACCCCAATCTTTTTTGCAAATTATGGGAGACTCGAACGGCTTGCTTCACCATATGGCCGTTTGCCTGGATTCCGCTCAGTTTCAAGATCACCGGGTGCCTCAAAACCATCCACCCAAATATGCGAGCCAACAAATTCGGGTATCGACCCATACTCGGGCTGTCGGGCTCGAAGCTCTGAGGCACCTCATCCGCATCAGCAGAGACCATCAACTCTGCAGAAGGCGAGGCAACCTTTTTCCCTCATTTGTTTTCCATTCCTGAATCTTCCGGAGGTTTTGAAATCTCTTTCCGATGCTAACCTCGGAGCTGGACCGCTTCTCACTGTTTTTTCTCTTCACTACCCCCATCCTCGCTAGAAGCAGCTTCGTCATCAGAAATATGAATGAGAGCTCCAACCGCCAACACGCGGCACACGCCCTTTCGTAACGGAGCCGACCCTAGCAGCACCTCGGCCACCCGTAACTGACACTAAGGCTGAAGAAGATGCATCACCAGCGACGCCCGAAGCAACAGCGACCTTCGCCGCCAATGTTTTCACACGACCGCGCCAACGCCGCCACGGCCTCGACCACGACCCCTTTTCGACACCGCGCAGCACCTTCCTTCTCCTTCTCGGACGAGCGTTTCCTCTTCTTCGGTGCATCTTCGCTCAAAGGTGCCGGCCAATCAGGATACGGAATTCCGAACATATCAAAGAGCCTGTTGAGCCGACCACCGCACTATGAAATGACCTTAAACCTCCAGGGTCGAAAGCTTTCCAACAAGATTTTCAACCGTCTGCTGAACCGTCCTCAGATAGCCGCGACCCACCTTTCTGATTGGGAAACTTTTTAAGTGTACTCTCCCCAATCTTGTTTATGTCCAACTTGGTTTTCTTTAAACCCCTTGCCTCATAGGTCGAGTCATCCTCAACCTCGATCCAGGACTGCCTCCGGCTAAGAGGCCAAACCTTAGCGCAGCAGTACTCCTCAACCAGGTCACGAGCGCACTGAGAGCGAGCAATCACCCTCAAGCAGTCAACAGCCGCATGCGCCTCTCCAGACATCAAGGCTTCGGCTGTCATATCCCCAAGGGGCGGAAGCTCGCCGCAGCTCTGCAACATCGCCAAGCTTATAGTAAAACCAGTGCTCCTGCCATCCACTCGTCCATTTATTCTTCTGAGCTTGCACAGGAAGCTCCGAGCCAGCCCAATGGTAGAAGGGGATACACACGCAAACTGATCAAACTGGTGTTACCATCGACATCTGTTATTTCCGTGGCTGCATATGGACCCGGTGAGTTCGCACGAAACCTTCGACATGCGGAACCACACCCTGAGAACGACAAGCCCATACGAAAATAGACAACTTCGTAAGCACGAAGGTGTGAGCTGATGGAACTTTGAGTTAAAACGTTGGAGCACCGAGGTCAAAAGAAATTCACCGGAAAACGCAGACCAGCTTCAAAGAACTCTTCAAAACAACAACCTCGTCAGCATCCGTCTTGGAACAGTATCACTAGCGCTGGCCCTCACCTTCCCATCCTCGAACTAGCCTCGCCTAACGTAGGACGCCAGATCTGAGTTACAAACCCCTAAGACCAAACTCAAAGGTTACCCCCGTCATCCATGGCAGATGAAGACGCGATGCGAGCAGTCTGTTTGGACCTAGCCATTTCTCTAGCACAAAACCTTCGCACAAATGACAAGCCAATCAACCTCCGCAACAAGCCAAGCACCCTCGCAACTAGAAAAAACCAACAGCAGGATGCTATGGCAAGAGGATGGCTCAAATTCCAAACAACCCACCAACCCCATCTATTTATAGGCAAAAGAGTGAGCTACCGAATCCGACAAACTCGGCATGACCCCAAAAAACGGCGCGAAAAATGAAATGGACTACAACGGCCCAGCCCATAAGCACCACGGGCGTCGCTGCCAAGGGACACATTACGTTTCCCAACAAAAGACGCCGCTTAGGCCCAAGATCGTTTTTGATCCAAGCTATCGAGGGTCTACTGTTGGGGGATGAGACCCTCGGCAATGATGTCACGCGGGCTGACACGGAAAACAACCCCCGCATTTTCAGCAACCCTCGTGAAAACCTTCGCGTTTTGTTCGACCCACGAATCATTTTCTAACCTTCGCCGTTAGCTCGACCCTCGGGTCAGTTTCTGGCTTTCGCAAGCAAGAAACGCAAGGCTTGACGGGCGGCAAGCTGATGTAGGCCTTCACTAACGTAGCGAAGACTCCGCGCCCACGTTGACTCCCGCGTTCACGCGAGGGGGCACGCGAGTCGGATGGCGGCGGTCGGAGGGAAGACGAGTTAGGGTTTTTCACTGTCTGTTTGTACGATTCTGCCCTTGTGATTGTACAGCTCCACATAATCTTTTTTGTACCCTTTTGTAAATTAGACAGTGTCCCTTGGTGTTCCCTATAAATACCAAGGGATGAACAGTGTAAAACGGGGATTCTTTTGAAAGAGAAGAGAAGCAGTGTCTCTTAGTCCATTTTAAACTTTCGTCTTCCGTTCGACAGTTGGTTACCTTTGCCATACCCCTGCACGAGTGCGAGGGTTGGGCAGGTGTACATCCAACAATCGGCAACCAGCAAAATCAGCATCCGAGTAACCACAAAGGGAAGGTGGAAGAAGCATAATACCAAATCCCAAACTCAGGTGTGAAGCATAAGTACCTCATAATGCGCTTGACCGCTGACGGTGAGAAGTGCGTGGCGACGACTGAAATCGCGCGCAAACACACACCGCGAACTGGATGTCCGGGCGTGTCACCGTCAGCTACAACAGCGACCCGATCATACTCCGGTACTCCTTCTGGTCCACAGCTTCTCCATCCTTGTCCGCATCCAGGGCTGTTGTGGTCGACATGGGTGTTGGAAGAGGCTTGGCCTCACCCATTCGAACTTCTTCAATATGTCCTTGGTGTACTTGCCCTGGTGCACGAACGTCCCCTCTCGGATTGCTTGATTTGCAACCCAAGGAAAACCAACTCGCTCAATCATGCTCATCTCAAGTTCCCTGCTCATATATCTGCACTTGGCAACTAAAGCATGAGAAAAACCACCAAAGATGATATCATCCACATAAATCTGAACCAACAATTGTCATTGCCTTGCTTGAGGAGAAAAAGTGTTTTATCCACACATCCCATTTTGAACCCTTACCAAGCAAAAAGGTTTTCATCCTATCATACCACGCTCTAGGGGCTTGTTTCAAACCATACAAAGCTTTTGTGAAGTTTAAAAACATGGTTGGAAACTTGGGATTTTCGAAACTAGAGGTTGTCTTACATACACCTCTTCTTCTATGTAGCCGTTTAGGAAGCACTCTTGACATCCATTTGAAAAAGTTTGAAACTTTGGATGCAGCAAAAGCCATGAGGATCCTAATTGCCTCCAAACGAGCTATAGGAGCAAAAGTCTCCTCATAGTCTATCCCCTCCTTCTGACTATACCCCTAGGCTACAAGTATGGCCTTGTTTCTCACAACATGACCATCTTCTCCTTGTTTGTTTTTGAAAACCCATTTTGTCCCAATAGGGTGACACTCGGGAGGAAGAGGAACAAGAACCCAAACCCGATTTTCTCTAAATTTTTCAAGCTCCTCATGCATGGCATTGAGCCAATCCAGATCAGATAAAGCATGTCCACATCTCGGGGTTCAAAATCTGCAACAAATGCAGAATGAGCAAAGTGGAGAGATTTGTTGTGACCTAGACCGAGTGATTGCATTCGTGGATGTCGCCGATCATCTGTTGGAGGGTGATGGCGCTGAATGTGTCGTGGCGCCTCCCCTGCTGAAGTAAACCTCCCCCTCAACAATAGTTGGTGCCTCCTCGGGGTGAAGGGTCGAGATGGCGGACTAGAGGGGCAGTGAATAGTCCTTTCTAAAATTAAATGCACAACCGCTACAAATGCAGAATTATTAAAACTATCGGTGTACCCAGACTACACCCTTTACTTATACTCTATGACACCTTACAAAAGATCCTAAATCAAGCAAATAAGGTGTCGGGCTAGCTAAAGCTCACCTAATCAATCTAGCTTGCAAGGTCACACAAACCTGCAATGCACTAGATCATCCGGGAGGAGCTCCTACACCAATCTAGTAAGCAAAGCACAAAGCTCCTAAGCAACACTAGCAATGCCACTAACAAGGCTACACCAACACAAGCCAAAGAGAGCATCTAACTTACTTAGCTACACAAACTAAGCAATGTGACTAACAAGGCTAAAGCCAATTAGTCACGCAAGAGATCTACTTCTAAGCTACACAAGCAAAGAAGGTAACTAGCAAGCTACACAATCTAACTAATTACAAGAGCAACTACACAAGCACAAGCAATATAAATGAAAGTAGATACAAGCTGTGTACGAGGAAGCAAACCAACAAGATGGACAAGGTTGACATGACGATTTTATCCGAGGTTCACTTAGTCGCCACCAAGCTAGTCCCCATCGAGGCAAGCCCAAGGTTGCTGCCGATCCTCTTGCTAGTGGTGACCCTAAGTCACACATCCACGATGGAGTGCTCACCAAGAGCTCTAGCTTCGATCCGGCCAGACCACTTGGCACTCTTCGCACCTCTCTCCACTAGAGTTGCTCTTCACGATCTCCCGCGGGGCGAGCACAATACCCCTCACAAAGCTTTCTCCGGAGCCACGCACAATCTTCACGCGGGCTTCACGACGGAGACTCAAACACCAAGCCGTCTAGGAGGTGGCAACCTCCAAGAGTAAAAAGCACCACCGCTTGCAACTCGACCACCTAGTCCACTCGATGCAATCTCCCAATGCAACGCACTAGCGATCACTCACTCGCTATCGATTCGCACACTAGCAAGCACAAGTGAGTTAGAGGGCTCCCAAGCACATCCACACAAGCCACAAAGGCTCTAGAGTGCTCACACACCAGCCCAAGGCCGGTCACCAACGATACATATAGCCCCAAGGGCTAACTAGTCGTTGCCCCTCACTGGGCAACCTGCGCCTCCATCGGACGCTCCGGATCGGGTCCATCGGACGCTGGGGCCAGCGTCGATGCTCGAATGCTCGCCACGTGTCCCCCACGTTCAACTTCGGCCAGCGATCCCAATGGCTATATCACTTCCCGCGCTAGTTAAAGTGGCATCGGACGCTCCGATGCCTCTGCTCAAAAACTGCGCAAACCTGCTCTCACATCGGACGCGCTGGACCCTTAGCATTGGACGCTAGGGCCAGCGTCCGATGTCTATGCAGAGAGCTCCCCCGAGCCCCTGCGGACATCAGACGCGCGTCCGATGAACGCGCATAGGACGCACCCCAGCGTCTGATGCATCCTCTGCAACAGACTTCATCTAGGGTTTACCATCGGACGCTCGGCCCAGCGTGCCCTCGCCCCTGCGACCAGCGTCCGATGCTCCCGAGCATAGCACTTCACCTCTGAAAACCGCTGAAATCCTGCCTTGCAAGCTTGGCAGGAGGGAGAGGGACTATACACTAGTTTCTCCCACTTCTCCATGCCTCCTTTCAACACAACTTCTTTCAAAAACAACTTCTCCTTTGCAAATATGCCAACACCACCAAGTGTACAACAACATGTGTATGTGTGTTAGCATTTTCACAATCATTTTTCAAAGGATTAGCACTTGCACTTACCACGCCACTCGATCTTAGCAACATCGCAAAGTTAGATCGCTCAAGTGGCACTAGATGACCGATATGCAAACAAGTTGCTCCTCTTAATAGTACGACCATCTATCCTAAACCCGGTCATAATCTTCTCTACACACATGCACCAACCTCTCATCAAATGATATGATCCACTTCATATCATCACATGGCCTCCATGGTCCATAGATCTTGACCTTACTTGCTCTTCACCATTGCTTTGGTCCTTCGGCGCCAAGTCTTGCTTAAGCCTCCCGGCACTCGGTACCAACCGCTTCAAAGCCTCCAACTTGCCCTTCACCTTCGCAACCGGTCCATCAAGCCAAGTCTTGCCTTGATCTTCACCATCTTAGCCACATGACTCCATGTCATGTTTCATGTGCATTAACCTCCTTCATCATATGTGTGAGCCTTTGCAACATCTCCAAGCCATTTCACCTCCATGGCATATGTTGCCCACACATGATCACCTGTGGACTAATTACCTGTGTAATTCACTTCAAAACACATATTAGTCCACCTAAGTTGTCATTCAATTACCAAAACCAATCTAGGACCTTTCATCGGGTACAAGCCGTACAACCTAAGTTGGTGGATCCCACGACCCCCATGTAGTAGAGGAAGACGGGTCGGGGCCCGCGTGTAGTCGTGGTCGAAGTCGACCCAATCGATACAGCAGGTGGAAGAAGTGCTGGATCATCCATCCCTTCAACCACCTTCTTCCTCATCATCAAAAAGAGGTTCTCCAACCTCATGATCACCTGCACGATCAAAACTAGAAGAAGGACAAAGCAGTCTCGTCGAAGGTGACATCAGATGTCTCCATGACTCGGTTAGTATCAAGGTTAAGTACACGATTTGCACGAGTATGATTACCATAACCCAAAATACACTGTCAGAAGAGCGAGACTCAAATTTGTCCAAGTCGCCTTTCTTGAGTATAAAACAGTGGCAATCAAAAACTCTAAAATAACTAACTTTTGGGTTGCTTCCCAAATCACAACTCATAAGAAGTTTTCTTCAAGAAAGAACAGAGAAAAAATGCGATTGGAAATATAGCATGCAATGTTTATAGCCTCAACCCAAAATCGCCTAGGAGTCCTATGCTCATCGAGCATCGTCCTGGCCATCTCTACAAGGGTCCGATTTTTCCTCTCTACAACACCATTTTGTGGCTTGTGTAGGGGAAGAAACTGATGCTCTAAACCCAAAGAGTTACAAAACTTCTCAAAATACGAGTTCTTAAACCCGGAACCATTATCGCTACGAATAGCTCTCATCGAGTTCTTAGGGAACTCGTTCTAAAGTCGCAAGATCAAATTGCGAACAAAAATGAAAGTCTCAGTTTTCTCAGCTAAAAAGAAACCCACGAATATCTCGAAAAGTCATCAACAACAAGAAGACACATACCACTTCCCACCAACTGAGCTCACTCGAGCCGGACCGACAAGGTCCATATGCAAAAGCTCTCCAGGGCGCTTGGTCATAACCTGATTCACAGGATGGTGGGGAGCGCTACCATTTTCCCATGTCTACAAGAATGGCAGACAAGGTCCTTCTCCATGTGCAACTTGGGCAATCCTCAGATTAGGCCAAATGAACTAAGCCTTGTATGCAAGTCTAAGCTCAAGTGGCCGAGTCTCCTATGACACTTCCAAAGATCAGAGGAGGAAGGACCAACCAAAAGACAACGAGAAATGCCAAAAGACTCCGAGAAAATTCGCATGAAAGACTTTCCCAAAGGGCGAAATCAAACATACAAGATTGCTCTGAGGATCCAAAATACGACTGAGATTCGGCTTAAAACAAATCATCATAGTCATCATCGAAGAGTTGCGAAACAAAAAGAAGATTAAATGCAAGTTAAGAAGAGACAAGAGCAACATCACGCAACACAAAGTGCTCATTAACTCGCACAGACCCTCGAGACAACACTTTACCTTTGCTATTGTCGCCGAAGGTGATATACTCCTTTCCGGCAACCGGACTAAGACTGGAGAACCACTTCGCGTTTCTGGTCATATGCCTTCAGCACCCGGAATCCACCAACCAACGTTCTCCAATCGTCTTACCTACATCAATAAAAAGACATAGAGTGAGCATACGGTCCAACACTGGGGTGAGTAAAATGAGAATTAAACCAGTGTTGGGCCCGGCTGCTCAAAAGAACGGTTAGTAGAAACCCATTCCTAGCATGCCTACGGGGAAAATCGTGGAGAAACGAAGAACGCAAAGAACAAGTTCAAAACGCGAATCAAGACGAACGAGTGCCAGCCGAAATTCGTCCCCCCGAGGAGACAACGGAAATCCGGTCCCGTTTCCGCAAAATCCAAATACACGGAGGTATTGTTCACCGTCTCTGCGGATCTCAGTAGCTACAGCAGGGAATGAGAAGGAGGAAACCCTAGAATGAAAATAGCAATGGCTAGGAGGGTGGGGGGGGGGTTGCCTCTCCTTATATAGCCTAATACAATTATTCCCCTCTCCCTCTACCCCTACTGCTTAAAGAGCGAGCAGGCTAACCCTAAGGGTATTCCTGGCCAACTCAAAGTTGATGGTGATCTGACGGCCACGCCCGCACACAACTAGTAGCTTCGCCTCGACGCGACCTCACACGATTGCCGCCAAGTGCCGCCACCACTCTGCTCGTCCTTTTCACGGACCTCCCCCCGGTTTTGAGGCCGAAACCGGGAAACCTGGGCCATCCCCTGGTTTTGAGGCCAAAACCGGGAAACCTGTCGTCCGTCGCCTGAGTTTTGTGTCCCAAACTCAGAAACCTGCCAGGACCCAGGTTTTGAGGCCCAAAACCTGGAAACCATCTGTTGATGCTCACTAATGCTCATAATTAACCATCAACTATTGCATGAAATGACACTAAATGAATTACAAAGCATAGTTGTAGGGTTTGAATCTAACAAGTTCCACGAGTTTTGGTGCTCTCACTTATTTTGTAGGACATCCATGTTTTTACCATATAAAAGTATCTCAAGTGATGAAACAGAGCACACACATTGCGAAGACCTCGTCAAGACGATCGAAACGGACATATGATTTGCTATATTTGGAGTCCCGGAGCGAGAGTCCTCGATGGATACAACTTGAAGATTCTAGAACATTCCAGAAGACACGAGAAGGCGACCCAAGGAAGGCGGGGCCCACCTGTCATAGAAGGTGACCGACCGGTCTCCTCCATGGACTGGCCATTCTGGTGTAGGGCCCAAACTCGCCCCCCTTCGCATGACGCACTCCAACCGACCTCTCCAACACGTTTGGCCCATTTAGGGCCATGTGTATATGGCGAAGGATTTAGTCCCACATCACTTGCCCAAGGTGGAGGGAAGGCCAGGAGCCCCTATATAATAAACCCCAGACCCCCCTTCTCCATCATCAATCAGATATCATCAGACATCATCAGATCTCAAGTCATTAGAAGAGGAGGAGGATCAATCAGAAACCCTAATTTCCTTAGAGCCACATCAACTTAGGCATAGCTAGATAGAATTAGAATTAGAAGAGGCAAGCTTCGCTTGGATTCCGGATCTAGTCGCGAGAAGGCTCGGTAAACCCAATCTTTCTCTTGTATCAACATTATGGATCCAATTATGTTTCTAGTTTATAATTGTTCTTCTAGTTCTTCATTGTTCTTCATTGTTCATGTTCTAGTTCATCTTCTAGTTCATACTCTAGTTCATCTATGTGTTTCTAGTTCATCATATTGTTCATCATTGTGTGCTAATTCATGGTCTCGTTCATAATAGTTTAGATATAATTGATATGACTAAGACATTAATTACTATATTCTTAATTATACTGCTTGTAGTATGCTTTGATTATATATTTAGCATAGATAGATTATTATCATGTTTATACTCATGTTCGTATAGTGCTCATCTTAATGATCATTGGGTGGGTGATAGATGCTGTGTAGGCGTGGTGCCTATACACTATTTATCTGCGAATGCGTCCTATGTTCCGGATAGAGTGGTAGATCACGGGTGTGACATTCCTGTTGAGTCCTTTGTATTCCACCTCCCGAATGTAGTGTTTTAGTATGGCTCAGTTAACTCATGGTTTAGGGGTGACTCTGTTCGGCACCTTTACTATGGAGTTGCCTCTTGAATATGAATATGGGATAACCTAGCCAATGATTGCCAAATATAATTGCACTAATCAATGTATATTATGAATTATAATTAGAATAACTTAGGAATACTTCTTTATAATGTCTATTCTAATCTGCATGCCTTGTCTAAGTTGAAATGCTCTAAGGACTATCATAGATTGATCTTTTATCATTTATAGTGTACCTCATTATTGTGATCGATCCCTGTTTAGGATAGAGGAGTGTGTTCTTACTTTGTTCTCAATTCTCCTATCACATGGATAGAGTAGCTCTTGTCCTTATTTATCTCACTTCATTCCTAGTGCTAAATAAAATAACGATACTTGGAACATCTCTGGGTAAAATGCTGCTACAACGGGTGTATTTATCTGTGCGCTTGCGGATAAATATTTATCTTTAGAGTCAATGCCATGATATAATCACATGCTAGTTTCATGTTGGGGATGACAACTTGACATTAAGTGATGCTAGTAGTGTCCCGTACATTCTTAGTGCCTTCACTAGGTTATTGTTTATGAAGTCTATCTTAGAGTGATTCATTAAGGAGTGTCAACACCATCCTCAGCCCGAGTTTTGTGGCCCAACTCGGAAACCAACCGCACCCAGGTTTTGAGGCCCAAACCCGGAACCGAGCCGTAGAGGGGATGCACCGCCCGTGCACCCCGTCCACACGCAAGTCTTCACTTGTTGCTGTCCAGGCTGTCAGCCACCACGGCCGATCCTTAGGCCACCGTCTGTCAGTCCAAGCGTCACGTTCGCCCTTCACCACTCCGGGTCCATCGGCATGACACGTCTCTACTTGACCTTCACCTTGCCTTTGATCACCGTATCCGTGCTCAACACCTGCACAACACAACAGCCAAAGAACATGCGCATCATCCCAGTTATTGTACTCGTGCTCGTCCTTGTGCTTGACTAGTCGTACTTATCGGTGAAGTTCTAGTCCTTCTTGAGGCAATTCGTGACTTAGTGGCCGGGGTCTCGACACCCATAACATCCATCCTCTAGATCACTACACTGGCGGTTGTTAACACTCCTTACGTCAATTACTAAGAACAGGGGTTTAGCCTATTCTTGGTAATGGCGTCAAAAATGATTAATGATAATTCTTAGCGACACCAAGAATGTGGCACTAGCTAGAGCAGTTGAATACTAATGCCTTGCAGGGTTGTCAGTCCCGACACTAGTAATAAACTATACAAGAGTGTTTGCAAAAGGGATTCTGCAAGCGCACAGAACTATCGTGTGTAGCACTTCACCTAGGAGTAACCAGGTGTCGAATTTATATTTTTCCCAAGAGAGGCTAGGTGGTGGAATGATAGAGTAGTAGAAGAGGCAAGAAGGGATTTAGGGAAAGAAGAGAAGGGATGAATGGCTGCAAGCAACAGATGGTTGGAATGGGTTTGATGTGGATGAAAGAAAGGTGTGGTGGATTAAAGGGATAATCTAGATATGACTAAACTAACTAAGCTAATAAGATCTAGAACTAGAACACTACGAAGAACAGAGAAAGAACAATTATAACAAGAACAAGAACAATGATAGGATGAAAGTAAAGTAAAGCAGTAGTCTTATCTTATTATCAAGCAACAGAGGCGTACGCGCTCTCGATTAAACTGGACATAGCGCACAATGAGCCTAATTTTTAAGAACTAGACCTAACGTGGTGGAATACGTAGGCGGTCCAGGCTGTCACCACCTGGTGCTACCACAACTATTCGAAGCTCTAGCCGTATCTGTAGGTAAGCCTATAGCCTAAGCACCTCACTTAATCTATTTCCTACTATCTTTACCCGAGCTCAGAGATAAAGACACCTTAACCAGACGACAAAGCAATCACAAGACTTGATGGACTAACACGATACAAACTAAGCAACCTATTGCCACAGATCAAGCACCTAAGCTCACTATGATAATGATCGAGCAAGAACAAGTACTTGAAATGTAGAGGTATAATAAGAACACACCTCAAACTACTTGAAATATTGAAAGAATTGAAATAGAATAAAGTACTTGACATAGATAAAAAGTAGCAATACCAGACCAGAGATCCTGGAGAAGACTCTTCTAGACTCCGATGCTGAGCTCCACCCAGCTATTCTTTTCCCGCTAACTAGCACTAGAGCTATGCTAGGCTAAGCTAAGCTAAGCTAAGTAGAGAGCAGAGGAGCGCTAACATGACTTCAGAAAGCGAATGAGCTTGATCACCAGGAGGCACTTTGGAAGGGAGGTCGTGGGGGCCTATTTATCGCTTGAGGAGCACCGGGGGTTGGTTCCAAGTGAAGGAGAGGCAAAGTGGAGTGAGGGGTGTGGCGGGCGCCACCTAGGGTGTGGCGGCTGCCACCTTTGGACGGCGGGCGCCACTCCCCCTCCATCCGACTTCATCTGACAGTCCTAATCACCTCCTGAGGTCAGTTGTGGAGTTGGAAGGGTGTTTGTCACGTTGGAAGTTGAGTTGGAACAAAACCACAATCCACGTCACGTCTTGTCAGCACTGTTGGATCAAACGACCATCAATCAACGTGTGTAGGATTGCACCCTAACCCTCTCTCATGGATCAGTGATGTGGAGGCACACTTGGAGGTGGCGGGTGCCACCTAGGCATGGCGGCTGCCACCCCTAGGCCTGCCATGTGGGCCCAGGTGTGGTGGTCACTGCCTGGGTGGGTCCATTTCTCCACTTTTTCTCCATCTTCATGTTTTTCCTACATTCAAATAAAACTCCTTGTACATGTGGAATTGTGTGAGTAGTAAAGCATAATCGTACATGTTATGTTGATTTTCACCATGTTTTGGACGAAATGTTGACGGTATAAAAATAGGTTTTAACGACCGTCAATAGTGGTTTATGTGGTTGTTGTGAAACCGTGAGAACAGACAGATGACCAAAGCCTAGGAGTCACATGCATAGAATAGAGATTATCTTTTGTTATTGCTAAGTATGTAAAGTGATGTTATGCTTTGACTTGTAATTAAGAATGACATAGGAATTTATTTCATTTCGATTCAACTTCGATTATTAGCTATTGCTATCTTTTAGAGTCTCTCTGAATGTTATGCTTATCATATGCATATCTATTATTTAGTTTACATCTACTTAGAGTAAGTGTTTACTTTCTTAATCCTTCTTAAGTATAAGTTTATCAATCGCTTTTTTGCCATCATTCCTCCCTATGGTAAAATATAAATAATGATACCTTTGGAATACTCCCGATGAAATGCCACAATGGTAATCTGTGCATTTGTAGAATTCTTAATAATTCATTTGCACTCATAAATACCAACAACTGCCCCTACAGAAAAGAGGTGTTGTTATAGATCTTTTTTGTCATAGTATGGTGACATGTGCTGCTTCTATAAAGCATGGCATAGTTAAGCATGCCTATAATGCCATAGTAAAGCATGGCTGGAACCATATGATCCAATACTTCACTTGATGGAATCAAAACATAAAGATATAACAACCTAACAATTGATTCATAAAGTTCCTATGGCAATTTGTGGGGTATTTTTAGTTATAACAATTGGAGTTGACACTAGTTAACCAATTGATATACTAACATACATGTACTGTTGCACTACACTATCACACAATTTATTAAAAGCAAGCAACACTTCATATATAATATTTCCGTGTTCTTGCTATAGCTAGAGGTAGATCGTCATGTCTAACCACTTCATATGTCATCATTTTGTTGAAAATAATCAAACTTATAATTGATTTTCTACAAAGCAATTTATTGTGATAACCTGCCTATTATGTTTGACTGTTCTTATTCGGGATTGTCATAGAATTATCTTTAAAGGATAGGTGATAACAATTTATCAAGTTATCCATCATGACATTTCTCTAAAACTGTAGGGATATTATAGCTAATCCAGGCTATTTTATTTATTGGAGTCACAAGGAATAAGCTATCTTTGATGGATTTTATTTAGGATGTGGTAGAGGATATACCTATTGGCAGTCCCTAACGATCAAATCCGACTGCCAATTAAGCTAAAAAGAGGAGAAATTGACAATCTTAAGAACATATGTATTTACCACTAACCGAGTTCCAAATGTATTTGGAGAATACTATTTTGTAGGCTTCAAACACGAATGCATGGAGGATTTCACAAAAGGCGCTTTCCAACGCTGTTTCATGAAAACAAACAAAGGAGACACCTACCAAAATAAGCCAAAATCTGCGAACAACCACGGCCCCAACCCAGAGCCCGCCACACGAAGGCAGTGGCAAGTCAGGTCACTAGTAGGCCGGCCAGACCATGGGAGTAGTCGCTTTCTGTCAGACTACACTCGTCCACTCCTTTTGCATGGACACAACATGCCATGCCCTGGAGGTGGTGCTCCCATGGTTCAACGCCGAACGAGAGGAGAGGCACTGCCTTCACTCCACTATAAAGAGGAGACACACACCTTGGGGACTTGACACACACCATTTGGGAATTTCCCTTCACACCTTTCACTCACACCACTGCACTTAGCTATAGCTTTTCTCTTTTTAGCTTTAGAGCAAGGCAAAACTACCTCGGAAGAAGACATCTTTTGGTATTAATAGCAATATGATTTCTTCTAGAGTTAGGCTCTCAATTTATATTCATAGTCATACTAATGAGCTAGAATATAGTTTTTATGTTATGGTCCCACTACGCCACATAGCTTAACCACAGCGGTCGTTTTGGATTTACCACAGCGGGCAATGGCGCTCACTGTGGTGCTAGGCCACGGTTAATCGTGGCAAGTACCGCAACAGGCGTCGTTGCCCACTGCAGTAAAGATGAAGGACCAAGAATGCAATAGCAAGGCGACCAGAGGGGGGTGAATGGGAGCTCAAAAATTTCTCTCGAAACTTTGGCCTTTGTCCCACAAATCAACCCCCAAAAGCTTCGATCGAAACCGTGATGCCCACGATCCTTGAAAGAGGGTGGATGATCCCTAGCATCACAGCGAGGCACCACAAAGCGATAGCAAGCCAAACGGCAAAAGCACCGGTACAAGTTCAACCCCTAAAAACCAAGTCCCGAACGTAGATGGAAGACTACATCGAGAAATCCCCGAATACCAATGTTAACAAGTACCAAAGATACCTAGAGAGGTTCCTTGATCAACTCTAGGGCCAAACGAGAAGTCCGGAAACCAAGCAGTGAAGCCGGGGTGTCGACGAAATATCGCCGATAGTCCACCTAGGGTTATGCCCAAGGTGGTAGATTAGAGGGGAAGGTGCGCAAGACGACGACCCAGACGTTGACGCAAGGCAAAAGTAGATGAACACAGAGGTTTATCCAGGTTCGGGCCGCTAGGTTAACGTAATACCCTACGTCCTGCGTCGAGTTGTATTGATTGGATCTGGCTTGTGGCTTATGACCTGTGACCTAGGACCTATCTCTTGTCTCCCTTGTCCTCTCGGAGGACCCCTGCCCCTCCTTATATATTCTGAAGGGACAAGGTTACATGGTAAGTATCCGAGTTGGTACTATATCTAGATTACAACTGTCGTGCGGTGCATGTCGTGCGCCGCACGTCTTCATCCTATGGGCCGGACGACCCCTAGTAATGCGGCCCATGTACCATCGTGTGGTACCCTGGGGTCTATATCCCCACAGCTAGTCCCCGAGCCTGACAGCAGGTGACTCGGTCACGTGGTGCCAGGGTCTTGAGAATAATCAGACTTATATACATGCATGAACGAGCGCCATATATACACGGTAGTCCCCAAGGCTGCTAGAAGATGAAGAATAAATCTTGTAGCAGGCTTATAAAAAAGGTAAAACTACTATGACGAAAGCAGTATGTCATTCGAGCAGGTTGTCGAACGACGAGTCCGAGCACCGAGCAGTCCCCAGGTTAGCTGGTGACCCCTTGGTGTAGCCGTCGATGAACGTCGAGGAGTCTGGCTAGCTGGTCGGTGATGAAGTCCGAGTGCTAGGCGGTGAGCACCGAGCTATCCGACCAGCGCTGCTGACGATGTTGGCGTGAAGAACCCGAGCACGAGGAGTCCCCAGGTCAACTGGTGATCTCTTGGTGTAGTCGTCGATGAGCGTCGAAGAGTACGGCCAGCCTGTCGGCGACGAATTCCGAGCGCCAGGTGGTGAGCACCGAGCGAAGCGACCAGGTGGTCGACGAACCTGAGCACCGAGGAGTCCCAGCTCAGCTGGTGAGCTCTCGGTGTAGCCGTCGATAAACATCGAAGAGTATGACCAGCTGGTCGGCGACGAAGTCTGAGCGCTTGGTGGTGAGCACCGAGCGACCCGACCATGTGGTCGACGATGACGAGCACCGAGAAGTCCCCAGGTCAGTTGGTGAGCTCTCGGTGTAGTCGTCGATGAGCGTCGAAGTGTACGACCAGCTGGTCGGCGACGAAGTCCGAGCGTCAGGTGGTGAGCACCGAGCGAAGCGACCAGCGGGTCGGCGACAAAGTCCAAGCGCCAGGTGGCGAGCACCAAGCCACCCATCCAGTTGGTCCCAAGCAATGATCTTCTTGTCCTTTATTACTGGTCCAGTACCCGAGGGTAAAGAATTAGCTCGCATACCGAACATAGTTCCTATAAAATAAACATGGAGAATAGTAGTTCATGACGTACAAATAAAATATGGAGAAAACAATAGCGGTAAAGAAACAGCATGTGCCACTCAGCGGTCAGTCAGCTGGTATATGAACGCTCAGCATTAAATAAAATTCTCCGAGCAGTTTGTTTGTAACTGAGTCGCCAGCCCCGGCTAGCCGGTAACTCCGGAGCGTGAGGCGCGGAGCCCAGGCACGCGTAAGAGCACCAGCGTCACCGAGGAGCCGCTGCCGACCACCCGTAAACGCAGAGCGCGGAGCTGCATTCACGTGTTAGGAGGAGCCGGAGACAGGGCCGTCTCTGGAAAGCACGAGTGTAAACGTGGCTGCTCGGGAAGACACATATGTCATCCTCGGGATGGTATATATGGTGAAAAATAACGAAAAGTTGTTGTAAAGAATAATGTGACCGCGGAGGCACACGATGATATCTTGAGATATATCATGTTCGAAGAAATATTTGATTGGTGTGAAAGATAATACTTAGCTTGATTGTCGTCCGAACGGAGTAATCGACGAGAGGCGTCGAGGACGGCGATGAGTCGTCAACGAGCAGTCGGCGAGGATGGCGTTGAGACGATGACGACGACGTGATGGCTCGTCGGCTCATTGGTGGCTCGACGATGGCTCGATGGTGGCTCGACGATGGCTCGCTTTTGGCTCGCATGGATCGTCGATGACGTGATGGCTCACTTTTGGCTCGTAGGACTCGAGGGTGGCTCGTTGGCTCGTCGGTGACGTGATGGCTTGCTTTTAGGCTCGTAGGCTCGCAGGTGGCGCGTTGGCTCGTCTTTGGCTCGACGACGACATGATGGCTCGCTTCTGGCTCATAGATGATTAGAGCGAGCATAGGGCATGGGTCGTCGAGCAGCTTCTCGTAATCCTCATCGTAGATGATCAGCCGAGCCAATGATGTCTTCTGGTCGACGGTGATGGAATTGTCTGGCCTTCGATCTTTCCTACTGATCGTCAAAGCGTCGGTCGTGGTCGTCATAGCGCCGCTTATTACGGCGATCATCACTGTGACGCGGTTGGAGTCGGAACGAGAGATACAAGCGATCTCGCACTCGGGAGATCGATCTCTGATCAGATCTACGAGAGCTGGAGTATCGGTGATGCCTGTCGTGACCCGATCGATGGATTCGATCAGATCGGTATTGTCGACACGTCGTCCCCGATAGCGGGAAGCGTGGTCAGGGCGCCAGGGAAGATGACCTCGAAGAGATGTCGAGGCTGGTCTTGCCAACGCTGAAGTGGTGGAAGCAGATCTGTTCGGCACAGGGAAAGCCTGCACCGCCTCCACGCCCCGGGCGGCGCCGTCGACGTCAATGGTCCAGAAGAACGACTCGACGACGAACGTGAAGCCTCCGGAAGAGTCGTGGAAACGAGGAAGGAAACCATCTGAGTCGTCATGGCGTCCGTACGCACATGCCCCACGGTGGGCGCCAGCTATCGACGGAATATGGTCGATAGCCACCTAGGGGTATGCCCAAGGTGGTAGATTAGCGGGGAAGGCGCGTGGAACGACGATCTGGACGTGACACAAGGACGAAACTAGATGAACACAAGGGTTTATCCAGGTTCGGGCCGCCGAGTTCAGCGTAATACCCTACGTCCTGCGTCGAGCTATCTATTCTGTATATCTCCTCGGTGACGCAGCGTCAGAGACGGCCCTATCTCCGGCTCCTCCCAACACATGAATGCAGCTCCGCGCTCTGCGTTACGGGTGGTCGGCAGCGGCTCCTCGGTGACGCTGGTGCTCTTACGCGTGCCTGGGCTCCGCCCCTCACGCTCCGGAGTTACCGGCTAGCCGGGGCTGGCAACCCAGTTACAAACAAACTGCTCGGAGAATTTTATTTAATGTTGAGTGTTCATATACCAGCTGACTGACCGCTGAGCGGCACATGCTGTTTCTTTACCTCTATTGTTTTCTCCATATTTTATTTGTACGTCATGAACTACTATTCTCCATGTTTATTTTACACGAACTATGTTCGGTATGCGAGCTAATTCTTTACGCTCGGGTACTGGACCAGTAATAAAGGACAAGAAGATCATTGCTTGGGACCAACTAGATGGGTAGCTTGGTGCTCACCACCTGGCGCTCGGACTTTGTCGCCGACCCGCTGGTCGCTTCGCACGGAGCTCACCACCTGGCGCTCGGACTTCGTCGCCGACTAGCTGGTCCTACACTTCGACGCTCATCGACGACTACACCGAGAGCTCACCAGCTGACCTGGGGACTCCTCGGTGCTCGTCATCGTCGACCACCTGGTCGGGTCGCTCGGTGCTCACCACCTAGCGCTCAGACTTCGTCGCCGACCAGCTGGTCATACTCTTCGATGCTCATCGACGGCTACATCGAGAGCTCACCAGCTGAGCTGGGGACTCCTCGGTGCTCGGGTTCGTCGACCACCTGGTCGCTTCGCTCGGTGCTCACCACCTGGCGCTCGGAATTCGTCGCCGACAGGCTGGCCGTACTCTTCGACGCTCATCGACGACTACACCAAGAGCTCACCAGTTGACCTGGGGACTCCTCGGTGCTCGGGTTCTTCGTGCCAACATCGTCAGCAGCTCTGGTCAGATAGCTCGGTGCTCACCGCATAGCGCTCGGACTTCATCACCGACCAGCTAGCCAGACTCCTCGACGTTCATCGACGGCTACACCAAGGGGTCACCAACTAACCTGGGGACTGCTCGGTGCTCGGACTCGTCGTTCGACAACCTGCTCGAACGACATACTGCTTTCATCATAGTGGTTTTACCTTTTTTATAAGCCTGCTACAAGATTTATTCTTCATCTTCTAGCAGCCTTGGGGACTACCGTGTATACATGGCGCTCGTTCATGTATGTATATAAGTCTGATTATTCTCAAGACCCTGGCACCACGTGACCGAGTCACCTGCTGTCAGGCTCGGGGACTAGCTGTGGGGATATAGACCCCAGGGTACCACACGATGGTACATGGGCGCATACTAGGGGTCGTCCGGCCCATAGGATGAAGACGTGCGGCGCACGACATGCACCGCACGACAGTTGTAATCTAGATATAGTACCAACTCGGATACTTACCATGTAACCTTGTCCCTTCGGAATATATAAGGAGGGGCAGGGGTCCTCCGAGAGGACAGGGAGACAGGAGTAGGTCCTAGGTCACAGCATAAGCCACAAGCCAGATCCATCAATACACTCGACGCAGGACGTAGGGTATTACGTTAACCTAGCGGCCCGAACATGGATAAACTTTGTGTCATCTACTTTTGCCTTGCGTCAGTCTGGGTCGTCGTCTTGCGCAATCCCCTCAATCTACCACTATCTATACCACTAGGCCCTATCTGTCTTTGATTGCGTGATATTTCTCGTTCATTCCCGCTCTAACTCCTTGGGCATACCCTAGGTGGACTATTGGTGATATTTCGTCAACACCGGGAGAGCAAATGCACTAAACCGCAACACACAGCCAAATCCCAGACTGTCCGGACCCTTGGTCCCGGACTGTCCGCACCAGGGGCGGACTGTCCGTGGTTCCCTAGCGGACTGTCTGCCGGTCAAAAGTGCGAAACAGCACAGTTGCTGAAAGTCCTCTGCTCGGGCCCAGACTGTCCACGCTTGTCAATGGCGGACTGTCCGCCGGTCACCTGAGGCAAACACAGCCGAGCCGCGCGACACTGCTCGGTCGGAGCCCGACGCGCGGACTGTCCGCGCCCCCAACGGTGGACTGTCCGCGAGTGCCCAGTGTGGGCGATTTTGGTCGCCCTCAACTCAAATCTCCCCAAATCCAATTCAACTCAAAATCCCTAGTTCCCAAACTTGGAGAGGATGATCACGAGGTAGTTAGGAGACTATCCCCAAGAAATCATCTGCTCAAATCAACTCAATCACCGGACATCGAAAGGGAAGAAGTATGCACGAAAAAGCGCCACGAAAATGAAGTCAACCCGATCTGCTTGTTCGTGAGGAGTTAGATGAATTCCTTCGGTGGAAATGATCTCCTCACTATAAAGAACAAGTTGATTCAAATGGATTTCGCAAAGACACAGTAGAGATGGAGATCGAGTGACGGGAAAATCGCGGAGAAACGAAGAACGCGAAGAACACGAACAAAACGCGAATCAACACAACAATCTGCAACCGTGTGGCTACCACACGCTACAACAGTGAGATTACGGTCTCACTTCCTCAAAATCTCCAGTACACAGAGGTATGGTTCTCTACGGATCTCAGGTGCTACAGCAGGGATTGGGAAAGCAGGAAAACCTAGAAGGCAAAGAGCAAATGACTGAGATGGAATGGGAGGAGGGTGTCTCCCTCTACTTATCCTAATTCTAATTTTTAGTCTACCCCTCACTAATTACAGAGCGAGCCTGCTAAACCCTACGGTTATTCTGGACCAACTCGAAGTTGCTGGTGATCCAACGGCCACGCCCGCACAACTGGTAGCGTTGCCTCGACGCAACCTATCACCGATTGCCGCCACGTGCCGCCACCGCTCCGCTCGTCCCTTTTCCCGGACTTGCCCCCGTTTTGAGGCCCAAACCGGGAAACCAGCCTTCACAACCAACCGGTTTTGAGGCCCAAACGAGAAACTACCGTCCATCGCATGAGTTTTGTGGCCCAACTCAGAAACCCGCAGCACCCAGGTTTTGAGCCCAAAACCTGGAAAACCGTCCTCAGCCCGAGTTTTGTGGCCCAAACTCGGAAACCATAGCGCCCAGGTTTTGAGGCACGCACATGGAAACCGTCCATCGGTAGTTTTTCTGTGGCTCAACACCAAACCGAGCCGTAGAGGGGATGCACGCCCGTGCACCCCGTCCACCGACACGTGTCCCCAGGTCCTCGACCAAGCAACACCGTGCCCGCAAGTCTTCGCTCGTCGCTGCCCAGGCTGTCAGCCACCACAGCTGATCCTCGGGCCACCGGTCCCTCAGTCCAAGCCTCACGTCCGACCTTCGCCACTCTCGGTCCATCGGCACGGCACGTCTCTACTTGACCTTCACCTTGCCTTTGATCACTGTATCCGTGCTCGACACCTGCACAACACAAGCCAAAGAACATGCGCATTATCCCAGTTGACAATCACTCATCACTCAGAGACTCGGCATACACCCATGTATCCGCAATCTCCCCTTGATGAGTGCATTGTCAACTACCAACACAAATCATAATGGAATAAGGAAGGAAGGAAGAAGGAGAGAGAACTCGACCAAATGACCCAAAAGCATATCAAAGCCGAAGAAGGTCAAGTGGAAAGAGCAAGACAACTTGGTTCCCAAAGACATGGGCAATGCTCGATGCAACCAAGCAAAGCAAAGGTAGCCCTCCAGAAGAGGTAGAACAGGCTCAACACCGCTAGCGTGAAAGCTCGATACCAATTGAAGAATCAACTAAAATTCAAGCAAAATAGAGCTAGCCCTCAGAAGAGGCAGAACGGGCTCAACACGCTAGCGAGAGGAAGTCGATACCAACTGAAAGAAAGCTAGAAATCAGCTGAAGAGCATAAAGATCAAGGTGCTAGTTCCTCAAGAAAGAGGCAAAAGGCTCAACACACAACTAGCTACCAAAAACGCTCGAACAAACTGTTACCAGCTCGAAAACGCTAGAGCCCAGCAGAGCAAGCGCGAGCAAACTCCCCCCGAATGGTGCACAAACAGGAATATCCCCCTTAGTTCAACTCGGAAAGTACATGATTTATCATATTTTCTCCCCCTTAGTTGAACACAGAAAGGCACTCATGATTTGTCAATATTTTCTCCCCCTTAGTGAAAATGCACCAGCAAGCAAGTTCTACCTTGAAGGACCGAGAAAGCATAGCAAGGCGACAAGGGGGGGGGTGAATGGGAGCTAAAAATTTCTCTCGAAACTTTGGCCAAATGTCCCAAAATCAACCCCGAGAAACTGCGACTGAAACCGTGATGCCCACGACCCTTGGAAGAGGGTGAATGATCTCTAGGATCACAGCGAGGCAAACAAGAGATAGCAAACCAAATCCCAAAAAGCTCCGGCTCGAACCACAACCCCAAAAACCAAGTCCCGAAAGTAGATAGACGGCTACGCGAGAAACTCCTAAATACCTATGCTAACAAGTAGCAAAGATACCTAGAGAGGTTCCTTGGTCACTCTAGGGCCAAACGAGAAGTCCGGAAACCAAGCGAACAAGCCGGGAGAGCAAACGCACTAAACCGGAGCAAACAGCCGAATCCCGGACTGTCCGCCGGTACGGTCGTTGGACTGTCCGCCGGTAGTGCCGGACTGTCCGCGCGGACTGTCCAGGGCGAGTGGCGGACGTCCGCCGGCATAAACTCGGCAAACAGCAGGGCTGCATAAGTCCCTGGACGTTCCGGACTGTCCGCGGCTTGAACTGCGGACTGTCCGCCGTTCAAACAAAGCCAAACGGCCGAAAGAACAGTGCCACTGGTCGGGCTCGTATCCCCGACTTGCGGACTGTCCGCGCCCTGAGTGGCGGAATGTCCGCGGTCACTCAGGGGGGCGATTTTGATCGCCCTTCTCCCAAATCTTCTCCAAAATCAATATCAAACAAAATCCCACGTTCCCAAAACTTGGAGAGAGATGATCACGGAGTAGTTAGGAGACTATCCCCAAGAAATCATCCGCTCAAATCGAGTCAATCACAGGGAAATCAAAAGGGAGAGGAGGATGACCGAAAAGCACCACGAAAACGAAATAAACCGATCTACTTGTTCGTCGGGAGATAGATGAATTCCTTCGGTGGAAATGATCTCCTTTCAAATACGAACAAGTGATTCAAAACGGATTTCGCAAAGACGCACGGGAGAGAGAGATCGAGTGATGCGGAAATCGTGGACACGAAGAACGAAGAACGCGAAGAACACGAATCAAAACGCGAATCAACACATCGATCTGCAACCGTGTGGCTACCACACGCTACAAAGTGAGGTTACGGCCTCACTTCCTCAAAATCTCCAGTACACAGAGGTATGGTTCTCTGCGGATCTCAGCTAGCTACAGCAGGGGATTGGGAGAGCAGGAAACCCTAAGAGCAAAGAGCAAATAAACTGAGATATGAAGGTGAGGAGGGTGTCTCCCTCTACTTATCCTAATTTTTAATTCCTACTCTACCCCTCTCTAATTACAGAGCGAACAGCTAAACCCTAAGGTTATTCTGGACCAACTCGTGTGTAGGTGGTAGGTCCGACGGCCACGCCCGCACAACTCGTAGCGTTGCCTCGACGCAACCTCCCGATTGCCGCCACGTGCCGCCTCGCTCGGCACCCCCGTTTTGTGGCCCAAACCGGGAAACCAGCCTTTCCAGCAAACCCCGGTTTGAGGCCCAAACGGGGAAACCAGCCCACCAGTTCTGAGTTTTGAGGCCAAACTCAGCAAACCAGCGCCCAGGTTTTGAGGCCCAACCTGGAAACCGTCCTCAGCCCGAGTTTTGTGGCCAAACTCGGAAACCATCCGCACCCAGGTTTTGAGGCCCAAACCTGGAAACCGTCCACCCGATGGTTTTTCCCTGGCTCTACCACCAAACCGACGTCGTAGATGGGATGCACCCTCCCGTGCACCCCGTCCACCGACACGTGTCCCCAAGTCCACGACTCAGGCAACACATGACCGCAAGTCTTCACTTGTAGCTGCCACAGGCTGGCTGCCAGCCACCACAGCTGATCCTCGGCCTCTGGTCCCTCAGTCCAAGCCTCACGTCCGCCCTTCGCCACTCTCGGTCCATCGGCACGGCACGTCTCTACTTGACCTTCACCTCGCCTTGATCACTGCATCCGTGCTCGACACCTGCACAAACACAAGCCAAAGAACATGCGCATCATCCCAGTTGACAATCACTCATCACTCAGAGACCCGGCATACACCCATGTATCCGCAATCTCCCCCTTGATGAGTGCATTGTCAACTACCAACACAAATCATAATAGAAAGAGAAGAAGGAAGAAGGAGAAGAGAGAACTCGACCAAATGACCCAAAAGCATAGCAAAGCCGAAGAAGGTCAAGTGGAAAGAGCGAAAGAACTTGGTCCCCAAAGACATGGCAACGGCTCGACGCAACCAAGCAAAGCAAAGCTAGCCCTCAAGAAGAGGTAGAACAGGCTCAACACCGCTAGCAAAAACCAATCAAAAATATCGAAGCAAAATGCTAGTCCCTCAAGATAGAGGCACAGAGGCTCAACACAACTAGCAAGAAAGCTCGATACCGACTGTTACCAAAAAGAGTTCGACACCAATTGAAAATCTGAAAAGCAAATGCTAGTCCCTCAAGAAAGAGGCTAAGGCTCAACACAACTAGCAAACCGCTCCAAACCAATTGAAAATGTCAAAGACTCAACCGGAAACAAACTCCCCTCGAATAGTGCAACAACCAGAAAGACTCCCCTAGCTGAAACGGAGGGTAATGATTTGCAATTTCTCCCCTTAGTTGAAAATGCACTTATCAAGAATAAGGCTCCCTCAGAAAATGCACCAACAAAAAGTGCCAACACGCAGAATTCTCCCTTCCAAAATGCAAATGAGTCAAAATGCAAGTTAGGAGCTTCAGGAGTATACTCAAAAGAGTGCAAGATGCTATAGAGTTCAATCCGATGACTCAGAAAAATGCACAGAATGCTAGCAAAGGCTCAAACTGATCACAAGAATGAAAATGAACATGTGAGCAGTTTTAAGCCAAAAAGGTATTCACCATCAAAATAGCACAAGACATGTATGGACAGGAAGTCAAATGTGCTAACATGTATACAAGTGAACTACCCCTAGCACAGTTCAATCATCATGCTGATACCAATTTAGGCATTTACTTGTGATTTCAATTTTAATCGGAGTTGCAGCGGTGAAATTACACAAGTTCAGAAAACAGCATGTGACTGCGAGAGGTTGAATGCTTGTTATTGCCTAACTTTCAACTGTGCGAAGCCTATGCATAAGCAATCAGAAGCTTAAAGCAACAGTTTCGGTCATACACTACACAGCTCAAGTTTAACTCAAAGTGCAATGAGAAACAGTCTCGAAACTGTGAGGTGCTAACAAGCAAACCCATCTCGATCTTTCCAATTCACTTAACTTGGTTCAGATTTTAAACAGAATATGACATACCAAGCAAGTGAATGACTCAACACTAGAGACATAGCAACCTAGCATATATGAAAAGCACATGTGACTTCAACACATCCTACACATGCTAGTTAGTTGCATATCTCAATGGTGAACATTTTCAAGTTTTAAGTTCATTATCAAATTCACCATTCAAAAATAGCTCAGCTCACAGTATGTACTAGTGATCAGAAAGAGCATAAGCTACAGCATCAACATAAAGCATCGGAGCAAAAACTACACAGAGCATAGTTACATTCTTCAGATTATACACATGAAGCTCAGAATGTAAAAGCGTATGCTGAAATGCAAGATGCCGAAGAAATAAAAGAAGCAAAAAACAACTGAAAACAAAAGTCAGTGTTCATACAAGAGTCAAAATGTTTCCCCCATCTAAAAGGGGAAACACACACCAAGCTCACCTCTCAACCGATTAAAGGTTGATTGGTCAAAGGCTTGGTGAAAATATCAGCAAGCTGATGGAGTATCGACATGGCGAAGGTCGATATCACCCTTCTCATAGTGGTCTCGCAGAAAATGAAAGCGCACATCAATGTGTTTGGTCTTCGAGTGAAGCACGGGGTTCTTAGCAACGCTAATCGCACTCGTGCTGTCACAAAGCAATGGAACACGAGAAAAGCTCAGACCAAAATCACGCAAAGTGGCCATCATCCAGAGTAACTGGGAACAGCAGCTAGCCGCAGCAACATACTCAGCCTCCGTGGTAGACTGGGCGACACTAGACTGCTTGCGAGAAGACCACGAAACAAGAGAAGAACCAATAAACTGGCAAGTCCCAGAAGTGGACTTGCGATCAATACGGCCAAGTCCCAGAAGTGGACTGACGATCCACAAACGGGAAACCAGCAAAATCGGCATCGGAATAACCGCAAAGGGAACGGGTGAGGATGGAGGAAGCAGAATACCAAATCCCGAATCTGGAGAGAAGGATAAGTACCTCATAATGCGCTTGACCGCCTGACGGTTGAGAGGGCGCGGCGACGCCTGAAAGCGCGCGCAGAGGCACACCGCGAACTGGATGTCCGGGCGTGTCGCCGTCAGGTACAGCAGCGACCCGATCATACTCCGGTACTCCTTCTGGTCCACTGCTTCTCCCTCTTGTCCGCATCCAGGCCGTCGTGGTCGCCATGGGTGTTGGAAGAGGCTTGGCCTCACCCATGTCGAACTTCTTCAGGATATCTCTGGGTGTACTTGCCCTGGTGCACAAACGTTCCTTCCCGGGTTTGCTTGATTTGCAACCGAGGAGGAAAAACGTCAACTCGCCCATCATGCTCATCTCGAACTCCCTGCTCATAGTGTCTGCAAATGGCAACCAAAGCGTGAGAAGAAGACCACCGAAAATGATATCATCCACGTAAATTTGGACCAAGAGAGTATCAGTGCCTTGCTTGAGGAGAAAGAGTGTTTTATCTACACATCCCATTTTAAAACACTTAGCAAGCAAAAAGGTTTTCAACCTATCATACCAGGCTCTAGGGGCTTGTTTCAAACCATACAAAGCTTTGTGAAGTTTAAAGACATGGTTTGGAAAACTTGGGATTTTCGAAACCGGGGGGTTGTCTAACATACACCTCCTCTTCTATGTAGCCGTTTAAGAAGGCACTCTTGACATCCATTTTGAAAAAGTTTGAAACCTTTGGATGCAGCAAAAGCCAAGAGTATCCTAATAGCCTCCAAACGTGCTACAGGAGCAAATGTCTCCTCATAGTCTATCCCCTCCTTCTGACTATATCCCTGGGCTACGAGTCTGGCCTTGTTTCTCACAACATGGCCATCTTCTCCCTGTTTGTTTTTGAAAACCCATTTTGTCCCAATTGGATGACACTCAGAAGGTGGAGACACTAGAACCCAAACCCGATTTCTCTCAAAGTTTCAAGCTCCTCATGCATGGCATTGACCCAATCAGGATCATCAAAGCGTGTCCAACATCCCGGGGTTCAAAATCAGCAACAAATGCAGAATGAGCAAAGTGAGAGATTTGCCTTGACCGGGTGACGCGTTCGTCGATGCTGCCGATCATCTGCTGAGGCGGGTGCTGGCGCTGAATGTGTCGTGGTGCCTCCCTTGCCGAAGTGGCCCCCCTCAAAAGCAGCTGGTGCCTCCCCGGGTACAAAGGGTACCGCTCGGGGTGGCGGATCCCACGGCCCCCAGGAAGAAGACGGTGTCGGGTGCCGTGAGTCGTAGTAGAAGCCGCTCTTTGCGGCACAGCAGGTGGAGGAGGTGCTGGGTCATCTATCCTTCAGCACCTTCATCTTCATCATCGAAAAGAGGTTCGCCAACCTCATGATCACCTGCACGCTCAAAACGAGAAGAAGGACAAACCATGGTCTCGTCGAAGGTAACATCGGATGTCTCCATGACTCGGTTAGTGTCAAGGTTAAGTACACGATAAGCTCGAGTGTGAGTGCCATAACCCAAAAACACACCGTCAGAAGAACGAGACTCAAACTTGTCCAAGTTGCCTTTTTGAGTATAAACAAGGCAACCAAAACTCGAAAATAACTCACCTTGGGGAGTTTTCCAAAACGCAACTCATAAGAGGTCTTTTTCAAGAATGCTCGAAGAAAAATGCGATTGGAAATGTAGCATGCAGTGCTCATAGCTTCGGCCCAATATCGCCTAGGAGTCCTATGCTCATCGAGCATCGTCCTGGCCATCTCTACAAGGGTCCGATTCTTCCTTTCTACAACACCATTCTGAGGCAGTGTGTAGGGGGAAGAAAACTGATGCTCTAATCCAAAAGAGTCACAAAATTCTCAAAATCCGAATTCTTGAATTCGGAACCATTATCACTCCGAATGCTCGCATAGAGTTCAAAGGGAACTCATTCTGAAGACGCAAAATCAGATTGCGAGCAAAGGAGAAAGTCTCGGTTTTCTCAGCTAAAAGAAAACCCACGAATATCTCGAAAAATCATCGACAACAACAAGCACATACCACTTCCCCCCAACCGAGCTCACCTGAGCCGGACCAAACAAGGTCCATGTGCAAAAGCTCTCCAGGGCGCTTAGTCATGACCTGAGTCACTGGATGGTGGGGAGCGGCGACCATCTTCCCATGTCTACAAGAATGGCAAACAAGATCCTTCTCCATGGACAACTTGGGCAATCCTCGGATTAAGCCAAGTGAACTAAGTTTGCAAGCAAGTCGAAGCTCAGGTGACCGAGTCTCCTATGCCACTTCCAAAGATCAGAGGAGGAAGGTCCAGCCAAAAGACAATGAGAAATCCGAAAAATTCCGAGAAATCCGCACGAAAACTTTTCCAAAGGGCGAAATCACACATACAAGATTGCCCTGAGGATCCAAAATGCGACTGAGATTCGGTTTAAAACGAATCTCATAGTCATCATCAAAGAGTTGCGAAACAGAAAGAAGGTTAAAATGCAAGTTAGAAACAAGAGCAACATCGCGCAACACAAAGTGCTCATTAACTCGCACAGACCCACGAGACAGCACCTTACCTTTGCTATTGTCGCCGAAGGTGATATACTCCTTTCCGGCGACCGGACTAAGACTGGAGAACCACTTGGCATTTCGGTCATGTGCCTCGAACACCCGGAATCCACCAACCAAACGTTCTCCAATCGCTTTACCTACATCAATAAAAAGACATAGGGTGAGCATACGGCCAACACTAGGGTTAGTGAAGTAAGGGAATACCAGTGTTGGGCCGGCTGCTCAAAAGAACGGTTAGCAGAAAAACCATTCCTAGCATGCCTACGGGAGGAGCGATCACCACGTTGAGGAAAACGTGGTCCGCTAGGGAGGAGCGTCCATCGCGATACTCAAAACGCGGTGGGGAAAACACTCAACTACAAAGCCACCGCCACGGGGTCCATAGCCTACAACTGCAGGCTCCCGCCCGGGCACGCTCTCTACGAGGCCTACGCCTAGGGACTTGAGGCTCAACACCCTAGGCCTAGCGTCTCTCCTCGGAGCTCTCTGCTGCCTAGGCCTGGGAACTTGAGGTTCTGGACCTCTGGGCCTAGCACGTCTCGGTGCTCTCCTCTGAACATTCGGCGCATGTACATCATGGAAAGATGGTACATGTCCGGGTTGTTCATCTCCTAGCACGGCGCGCCTCTCTCTTGCGCTTAAAGCAGAACTCACTCAGGTGTCCATCTCTCCCACAGTGCTCACAGTGGTACCTCACCGCTCTCAAAGGGGGTTTTTGGTACTCACGGTTGTGGTGTGGATCACCTTGCCCTTCTGTGGCAACTCCTCCTGGATAGGTGGCATTGTGTCCAGCTTGTTCTTTAGGTGGTTGGGTTTGGGATGCCACACTTGGTTCTTGGGTGGAGCTCTCGGAGGTTCCTCAAACACCCCATCCTTGGTGTTAGGCTTGAGGGCTCTTTGGGTGGAAGCTTGGTTAGTTTGGGAGTAGTGGTGGAGTTGGGTTTCTCACTCGGTTCAAACCACTCGACTCTCCAATCTTCCCAAAAGCAGAAAGATCAACACCTTGAGCAAAACCTACACCGGGACCTCCAGCAGCTCGCTTGAATTGGGAAATCATCATCCCGAGCTGTGGCTCACCACAAGACACCCATGACAAGATGGTCGAAGGTATGTGTTTTCCTCCTTGGTTTGCATCTTGTCATGCTTCACGTTAGCAATCTCCATCTCCAAACCCTCGCACAAAGCGCACCTAGTCACACAAGTGCTACCCGAGCTGGCCTCCTCAAGAGACACAATCTTGGCATTCTTCTCTGCCAACTCGGATTGCAAGACAGGACAAGTCTTGCACGCACCCAACAGCATGGGCCTAGCCCGGAGCTCATCCACCTCTCCTACCAACGCAACATACTTACTTCTCAAAGTGAGAAGATCAGTCATGTGCGTGGTGCACGCCTCGCATCCTCCTCATCGGTAACAACTACGGTGGACTTGACAGAATCAAGTTCCTTCACCGTATCCTCCCACTTCTGCCTAAACTCCTTGCGCTCTCTAGCGGCTCTCCTAAGCAACTTATCTTGACTAAGAAGCGCGCAGGGGCAGTAACTCTCGACCTCAGCGGAAGCTCATCGTGGGTCAGAGATACCTGGGAGGTGTCGTCGTCGTCGTCGTTCCGAGGGGAGTTCACCAGCTCGCCATCGAGGGCCATGGTGTAGAGGCCTGTCGTCGTCGGCGAAGAAGCAGAGACCGTTCAGCTTATCCTCGATCCTCTTCTTCTTCTCGGACTCATCGTCACTTGAGCAAGCGGAGTCGTCATCCGAGCGGTCGATGTCGCTGAGCGTGGTGAAGAACGCACGCTGCTCAGCCTGGGCCTTCTCCAAGTACTTCTTCTTGATGTACTCCTTGTCGAAGCCGCCCCTCCGCTTGTGCCTCGCGGGGACGTACTTCTCCTTGCGCTTGCCGGAGTCATACTTGTGCCCATGATCGCCCTTCCCAGATGAGTTTTCTTCTTGGGACAGTTGGCGATGAAGTGGTCGGGGTCGCCGCACTCGTAGCATCCCGAGCGTCCTCCTCCGCGGCGACGGTTCATGCGGTTGTTGTGAAACCGCGAGAACCGGTTGGCGAGCATTGCCAACTCATCATCCCCCAAAGACTCGAGCTGGTCCTCTGTGACAGAGAAAAGAGAGACGAAAGAGCAAACCTCCAGAGGGTTAGAAGAGCCAGAAACCAAAGCCATAGTCGGGCCAGAAGGCTTCTCATAAGAAGCCCTCGCCATGGCGTCAATCTCACTGGACTTGAGCTTACTAAAGAGCTCGTCGCACGTGAGGGTCTCATAGTTAGGTGATTCGATGATCACCAGAACTTTGGAGTCTCACACCGATCGATCAAGAGTATGCAAAAGCTTCAAAGCTCTCTCATGATCGTCCAAAAGGCAACTGCTCCTCGTTAGCCCTCATCCTGTTGACAATCACCTGAAAGCGAGCGAATAAACTTTCTATGCTCCGCCAGGCATATGTCGAAAGTTCTCATACTCCGCTTGAACGACTCGTAGAGTCGGGTTTTGACTTGAGAGGTTCCCTCATGAAAACGCATGAGGGTGGCCCAAATCTCCCGAGCCGTAGCGAGATGAGAAACGCGATCAAACTCACTCATGCTCAAACATGAGAAAAGAGCATTATGGGCTCGGCTATTGGCATCGTGCTCATCGATCTGAAGCTGAGTGACACGAGCAGCCAAGACCACATAATCGGCGGAGTTGCAAATATCCTAGATGGAAGCACCCAAACTCTGCAAATAGGCCGACATGCGTATCTTCCAATACGCATAGTTCGTCCCATCGAAAAACGGCGGTTTGCCCACGCCGCGGTCCATGTCACCTTCTGTGGATCTGGAACCGGCTAAGGTGGAAGATCCTTAACCCGCTCCGATACCAATTGAAGGACCGAGAAAGCACTAGCAAGGCGACCAGAGGGGGCGGTGAATGGGAGCTCAAAAATTTCTCTCGAAACTTTGGCCAAATGTCCCAAATCAACCCCGAGAAACTGCGACCGAAACCGTGATGCCCACGACCCTTGGAAGAGGGTGAATGATCTCTAGGATCACAGTGAGGCACCACAAGAAGATAGCAAACCAAATCCCAAAAGCTCCGGCTCGACCACAACCCAAAAACCAAGTCCCGAACGTAGATAGACGGCTACGTCGAGAAACTCCTAAATACCTATGCTAACAAGTAGCAAAGATACCTAGAGAGGTTCCTTGGTCAACTCTAGGGCCAAACGAGAAGTCCGGAAACCAAGCGAACAAGCCGGGAGAGCAAACGCACTAAACCGGAGCAAACAGCCGAATCCCGGACTGTCCGCCGGTACGGTCTCGGACTGTCACGATAGTGTCGAACTGTCCGCGGGCGAGTGGCGGACTGTCCGCCGGCAAAACTCGCCAAACAGCAAGGTTGCTGCAATGTCCCTGGACGTTCCCGGACTGTCCGCGGCTTTGAACTGCGGACTGTCCGTCGTTTCAAACAAAAGCCAAATCAGTCGAAGAATAGTGCCACTGGTCTGGCTCGTCCCGACTCGCGGACTGTCCGCGCCCTGAGTGGCGGACTGTCCGCGGTCACTCAGGGAGGGCGATTTTGATCGCCCTTCTCCCAAATCTTCTCCAAATCGATTCAAATCAAAATCCCACGTTCCCAAACTAGGAGAGGATGATCGCGGAGTAGTTAGGAGACTATCCCCAAGAAATCATCCACTCAAATCGAGTCAATCGCCGGGAAATCAAAAGGGAGGAGGATGAACCGAAAAGCGCCACGAAAACGAAATCAACCCGATCTACTTGCTCGTAGGGAGATAGATGAATTCCTTCGGTGGAAATGATCTCCTTTCAAATACGAACAAGTTGATTCAAACGGATTTCGCAAAGACGCACGGGAGAGAGAGATCGAGTGATGGGAAAAAGGAGAGGAGAAACGAAGAACACGAAGAACACGAATCAAAACGCGAATCAACACATCAATCTACAACCGTGTGGCTACCACACGCTACAACAGTGAGGTTACGGCCTCACTTCCTCAAAATCTCCAGTACACAGAGGCATGGTTCTCTGCGGATCTCAGCTAGCTACAGCAGGGGATTGGGAGAGCAGGAAATCCTAAGGTTATTCTGGACCAACTCGGTGGTAGGTGTATCCGACGGCCACGCTCGCACAACTCGTAGCGTTGCCTCAACGCAACCTCCCGATTGCCGCCACTGCCGCCCTCGCTCTGCACCCTTGGTTTTGTGGCCCAAACCGGGAAACCAGCCTTTTCCAGCCAACCCCGGTTTTGAGGCCCAAACCGGGAAACCAGCCCACCAGCTTCTGAGTTTTGAGGCCAAACTCAGCAAACCCTCAGCGCCCAGTTTTGAGGCCCAAACCTGGAAACCGCCCTCAGCCTGAGTTTTGTGGCCAAACTCGGAAACCATCCGCACCCAGGTTTTGAAGCCCAAACCTGGAAACCGTCCACCGATGGTTTTTCCCTGGCTCTACCACCAAACCGACATCGTAGATGGGATGCACCTCCCGTGCACCCTGTCCACCGACACGTGTCCCCAAGTACACGACTCAGGCAACAATGACCGCAAGTCTTCACTTGTAGCTGCCAGCCACCACAGCTGATCCTCGGGCCTCTGGTCCCTCAGTCCAAGCCTCACATCCGCTCTTCGCCACTCTCGGTCCATCGGCACGGCACGTCTCTATTTGACCTTCACCTCGCCTTTGATCACTGCATTCGTGCTCGACACCTGCACAGCACAAGCCAAAGAACATGCGCATCATTCCAGTTGACAATCACTCATCACTCAGAGACCCGGCATACACCCATGTATCCGCACCCTTGACAGAAGAACTCCCCCTTCCAAAATGCATATGAGTCAAATGCAAGTTAGCAGCTTCAGGAATATAGTCGATAGAATGAGAAGATGCTCGACAGAGTGCTGATCCGATGACTCGTAAAATGCACAGAATGCTAGCAAAGGGTCAAACTGATCACCAAATGCGAAATATGAACATGTGAGCAAAGTGAGCAGTTCTTAGCAAAAAGGTATTCACCATCAAAATAGCACCAAACATGTATAGACAGGAAGTCAAACAAGTGCTAAACCTGTATACAAGGTGAACTACCCCTAACACAGTTCAATCATCATGCTATAGAATGAAACATAGACTTGTGTATCCAAATTTTATCGGAGTTGCAGCGGTTAGATTACACAAGTTCAAATTTTAGCTGTGATTGTGAGAGGTTGAAAGCTTGTCATTGCCTAACTTTTCAACTGTGCGAAGCCTATGCAGAAGCAATCAGAAGCTTAAAGCAGCAGTTTCGGTCATGCACTACACAGCTCAAGTTTAACTCAAAGTGCAATGAGAAACAGTCTCGAAACTGTGATGTGCTGACAAGCAGTCCCGTCTCGATCTTTCCAGTTCACTTAACTTGGTTCAAATTTTATCTCAGAATATGAACATACCAAGCAAGTGAATGACTCAGAACTAGAGACATAGCAACCTAGCATATATGAAAAGCACGAGTGAATTCTACACATCCTACACATATAGTTGCATATCTCAATGGTGAATAGTTTCAATTTTTATGTTCATTAAGCAGGTTCACCATCAAAAAATAGCTCAGCTCACAACATGCATCAGTGATTAGAAAGAGCATAAGCTACAAGCATCATCATAGAGCATCGGAGCAAATACTATACAGAGCATAGCCACATTCTAAAGATTATATTCATGAAGCTCTGAATGCAAGATGAAATGCAGAAAAAGATACCAATCGAAAAACACACAGTCAGGTTGTGTGATACGAGAGTCAAAATGTTTCCCCCATCTAAAGGGGAAACACACACCAAGCTCACCTCTCAACCTAGCAAAAGTTGATTGGTCCAATGGCTTGGTGAAAATATTAGCCAACTGATGATGAGTATCGACATGGCAAAGGTCGATGTCACCCTTCTCATAGTGGTCTCGCAGAAAATGAAAGCGCACATCAATGTGTTTGCTCTTAGAGTGCAGCACGGGGTTCTTAGCAACGCTAATAGCACTCGTGCTGTCACAAAGCAAAGGAACGCGAGAAAAGCTCGGACCAAAATCACGCAAAGTGGCCATCATCCAAAGCAACTGGGAACAGCAGCTAGCCGCAGCAACATACTCAGCCTCTGTGGTAGATTGGGTGACACTAGACTGCTTGCGAGAAGACCACGATACAAGAGAAGAACCAATAAACTGACAAGTCCCAGAAGTGGACTTGCGATCAATACGGCAACCGGCAAAATCGGCATCAGAATAACCGCAAAGGGAGAGGGTGGAGGAAGCAGAATACCAAATCCCAAACTCTGGAGTGAAGCATAAGTACCTCATAATGCGCTTGACCGCCTGACGGTGAGAAGTGTGCAGCGACGACTGAAATCGCACGCACAGACACACCGCGAACTGGATGTCCGGGCGTGTCGTCGTCAGGTACAGCAGCGACCCGATCATACTCCGGTACTCCTTCTGGTCCACAGCTTCTCCATCCACATCCGCATCCAGGGTCGCCATGGTCGGCATGGGTGTTGGAAGAGGCTTGGCCTCACCCATGTCGAACTTCTTCAGGATGTCCTTGGTGTACTTGCCCTGGTGCACGAACGTCCCCTCTCGGGACTGCTTGATTTGCAACCCGAGGAAAAACGTCAACTCGTCCATCATGCTCATCTCAAACTCCCTGCTCATAGTGTCTGCAAACTTGGTAACCAAAGCGTGAGAAGAAACCATCAAAAATTATATCATCCACGTAAATCTGGACCAAGAGAGTGTCATTGCCTTGCTTGAGGAGAAAAAGCGTTTTGTCCACACATCCCATTTTAAAACCCTTAGCGAGCAAAAAGGTTTTCAACCTATCATACCAGGCTCTAGGGGCTTGTTTCAAACCATATAAAGCTTTGTGAAGTTTAAAACATGGTTTGGAAACTTGGGATTTTCGAAACCGAGGGGTTGTCTCACATACACTTCCTCTTCTATGTAGCCGTTTAAGGCACTCTTGACATCCATTTGAAAAAGTTTAAACCCTTTGGATGCAGCAAAAGCCAAGAGTATCCTAATTGCCTCCAAACGAGCTACAGGAGCAAAAGTCTCCTCATAGTCTATCCCCTCCTTCTGACTATACCCTGGGCTACTAGTCTGGCCTTGTTTCCACATCATGGCCATCCTCTCCTTGTTTGTTTTTGAAAACCCATTTTGTCCCAATAGGGTGACACTCAGGAGGAGGTGGAACCAAAACCCAACCGATTTCTTTCAAAATTTTCTAACTCCTCATGCATGGTATTGACCCAATTTGGATCAGATAAAGCATGTCCAACATCTCAGGGTTTCAAAATTAGCAACAAATGCAGAATGAGCAAAGTGAGAGATTTGTTGTGACCTTGACCGAGTGACCCGTTCGCCGATGCTGTCGGTCATCTGTTGAGGCGGGTGTTGGCGCTGGATATGTCATGGCGCCTCCCGAGCTGAAGAAACCTCCCCTCAACAGCTGCTGGCGCCTCCTCGGGTACAAAAGGTACCGCTCGAGGTGGCGGATCCCACGGCCCCAAGTCGAAGAAGAGAAGAGGGGCCGTGAGTCGTAGTAGAAGCCGCGTCTTTGCGGCACAGCAGGTGGAGGAGGTGCTGGATCATCCATCCTTCAGCACCTCTTCCTCATCATCAAAAAGAGGCTCGCCAACCTCATGATCACCTGCACACACAAAACGAGAAGAAGGACAAACCATGGTCTCATCGAAGGTGACATCGGATGTCTCCATCACTCGGTTAGTATCAAGGTTAAGTACACGATATGCGCGAGTATGAGTGTCATAACCCAAAAATACACCGTCAGAAGAACGAGACTCAAAACTTGTCCAATTTGCCCTTTTTGAGTATAAATCAATGGCAACCGAAGACTCTAAATAACTCACCTTGGGCTGTCTTCCAAAACGCAACTCATAAGAAGTCTTTTTCAAGAAAGCTCGGAGAAAAATGCAATTAGAAATATAGCATGCAGTGCTCAAAGCTTCGGCCCAATATCGCCTAGGAGTCCTATGCTCATCGAGCATCATCCTGGCCATCTCTACAAGGGTCTGATTCTTCCTCTCTACAACACCATTCTGTGGTGGTGTGTAAGGGGAAGAAAACTAATGCTCTAAACCCAAAGAGTTACAAAACTTTTCAAAATCTGAATTCTTGATTTGGAACCATTAATACTTCTAATAGCTCGCATTGAGTTCATAGGGAACTCATTCTGAAGACGCAAAATCAGATTGCGAGCAAAAGAGAAAGTCTCGGTTTTCTCAGCTAAAAAGAAAACCCACCAATATCTCAAAAAGTCGTCAACAACAACAAGCACATACCACTTCCCCCCAACGAGCTCACCTGAGCCGGACCAATAAGGTCCATGTGCAAAAGCTCTCCAGGGCGCTTGGTCATGACCTGAGTCACTGGATGGTGGGGAGTGGCAACCATCTTCCCATGTCTACAAGAATGGCAAACAAGATCCTTCTCCATGGATAACTGGGCAATCCTCGGATTAGTCCAAGTGAACTAAGTCTTGCAAGCAAGTCGAAGCTCAAATGTCCTAGTCTCCTATGCCACTTCCAAAGATCAGAGGAGGAGGGTCCAGCCAAAAGATAATGAGAAACTCCAAATGACTTCGAGAAATCTGCACGAAAGACTTTCCCAAAGGGTGAATTCACACAAACAAGATTGCCCTGAGAATCCAAAATACGACTGAGATTCGGCTTAAAACGAATCTCATAGTCGTCATCAAAGAGTTGTGAAACAGAAAGGAGGTTAAAATGCAAGTTAGAAACAAGAGCAACATCGCGCAACACAAAATGCTCATTAACTCGCACCGACCCACGAGACACCACTTTACCTTTGCTATTGTCGCCGAAGGTGATAAACTCCTTTCCGGCAACAGGACTAAGACTGGAGAACCACTTGGCGTTTCCGGTCATGTGTCTCGAACAACTGGAATCCACCAACCAAACATTCTCCAATCATTTTACCTACATCAATAAAAAGACATAGGGTGAGCATACGGTCCAACATTGGGGTTAGTGAAGTTGAGAGAATACCAGTGTTGGGGCGGCTTGAAGGACCGAGAATGCTACCAGAAAGCGACCAGGGGGGTGAATGGGAGCTCCAAATTTTCCTTCTGGAAACTCGTTGCAACTGTCCAAAATCAACCCAAGAGCAAACCTTAGAGCTTGCTAGTATCCACGACCCTAGATGTAGGGTGGATGCTCCAAGAAGCACAGCGGGACACCACACAACTCTAGAAACCCAACGCAAAAGACGGAAACCAAATCCGACAATGAACGGACGAACCGCGAATGAAACAGTACAAGACTGCACTGACCGGACTCACCCTACGTCCGGTCAACAACCACCGGACGCGTCCGGTCGACCAAAACCCGATTTGGAACCTTACTGTTCCTGACCGGACTCACGAGCCAGGAGCGTCCGGTCGAAAGCAGTGCGTCCGGTCAGTGGAAGACAAACACAATGAACAGTGAAGAAGGCGTGTCCGATCACACCCTGAAGCCAGCGTCCGGTCAAGTCACGAATCAGGCCAAGCTGAGCCTTCAACGACCGGACTCACAGGGAGCGTCCGGTCGATGAACAGCCAGCGTCCGGTCACCCTGCGATTTCACAGTTCGTCCACCGAATCGACTCGATCTCACTCAAAACAAATCCTCTAGGGATCAAACTTGGTGAGTAGAGTCACAAGGAGGAGAGTGAGCTATCTCTAAGAGGTCATGGCTCGAACCTATCTCCAAATCGGTGAATTGAAGAAATTCGGGGGAGGAAGAAAAACTTGACTCGAAATGAAAATCGATCGATCTCCTAGACCGTGAGGTTAGAAGAGAATTCCTTCGGTCGAAAGAAGTGCCTCACGATCTAGAACAACTTGGTTCAAACGGATTTGCAAAAGATGAACCGAGCAAAGAGATCAAGCTACGGGAAAATCGTGTGGAGAAAAGAATTCCGCGAAGAACACAAACAAAACGCGAATCACAAGCACAAAATTGCAACCGTGTGGCTACCACACGCTACAACAGTGAGGTTACGGCCTCACTTCCTCAAAAAACTCCAGTACACAAAGGTATGGTTCTCTGCGGATCTCAACTAGCTACAGCAGGGGATTGGGAGAGCAGGAAACCCTAAGTGCAAAGAGCAAATGAACTGAGATAGATGGGGAGGTGGGTGTCTCCCCCTACTTATCCTAATTCTAACTATTCCTAATTCCCACTCTACCCCTAACTACTTACAGAGCGAACCAGCTAAACCCTAAGGTTATTCTGAACCAACTCGATGGTAGGTGGATCCGACGGCCACGCTCGCACAACTCGTAGCGTTGCCTCGACGCAACCTCCTGATTGCCTCCACGTGCCGCCCTCGCTCTGCACCCCCGGTTTTGTGGCCCAAACCGGGAAACCAGCCTTTCCGGCCAACCCCCGGTTTTGAGGCCCAAATCGGGAAACCAGCCACCAGCATCTGAGTTTTGAGGCCCAAACTCAGCAAACCCGCAGCGCCCAGGTTTTGAGGCCCAAACCTGGAAACCGTCCTCAGCCCGAGTTTGTGGCCAAACTCGGAAACCCTCAGCACCCAGTTTTGAGGCCCAAACCTGGAAACCGTCCACCCGATGGTTTTTCTCTGGCTCTACCACCAAACTGACGCCGTAGAAAAGATGCACCTCCCGTGCACCCCGTCCACCGACACGTGTCCCCAAGTCCACGACTCAGGCAACACATGACCGCAAGTCTTCGCTCATCGCTGTCCCAGGCTGCCAGCCACCACAGCTGATCCTCGGGCCACCGGTCCCTCAGTCCAAGCCTCACGTCCGCCCTTCGCCACTCTCGGTCCATCAGCACGACACGTCTCTACTTGACCTTCACCTTGCCTCTCATCACTGTATCCGTGCTCAACACCTGTAACACCTCAGGTGTTTACATGAAAATATTTTGATGCCATCATAAGCATTCCATTCCATGGCATCTTATGCTAGCTCACTGGAGATGCATTCACTAAAATGAGTTTAATTCTTAATGTGTGAGCATTTTGTTATTGCTTGTGAGGTAGCTCAAAACTTAATTTGGAATGTCATTATGAATTAACTTGTGTTCATTCCTATTTGACTAAAGTCATGTAAAGGCATGAATCCAAGTTCAACAATTCAAAAGGTTACAAAATTTACTTAGTCTAAAAATGGGAAAATCATTAATTTCTATATAAGTTCGTTAACCCTTTCCAGTTAACTCAAAATCTGTGCATATTTAGGGGCCGACCCTAAAAGCTTTTTACTAGATCTTGAGAAGAGGTACAACTTTGGTATTTAAAGTTTTCAAAGTTTCTGTACAAAATTCTAAGTAATTTTAAATCTATTCAAACCCTGGAAATGGTCCTCTTTTGATTCTAAACTTACATTTCAAAAATTATTTGAAATCTGAGTTTGAGGTTTACATAAAAGTTGTAGAGAATTTCAAAAGGAACATTTTATACATTGACCATTTTTCAAGTATTATTGCAAAATCAAAAGTAATTTTGCTTCTAATACAAAACCCTAAATCTGTCCCCTTCAAATTTTCAATTTGATTTGGATTTGAACTGTTTTGATCAGTTTGACTTATTTCCAGTTGAAATTAGCCATAGGGTGTTAAAGCAAAGTTGTACAACTTTTCAATCTCTACATTTCATATGTTGACAAAACTTGAAGTGCAGTTTAAATTTCAAAAGTAATTTTGAAATTTCAGAAAAGGGGGGGAGAGAGAGCAAGGAACAGTGCAAAGGGGGGGAACCGTCCAGAGCTCGCCAGCGAGCTGTTCCGCTCGGACCGTGCTCGCGCTGGGGCGCATGCATCGCGCCAGCGAGCTGCTTGGCAGCTGCGTGCGCAAGTTCTTCACGCCGCCGCCCTCTCCTTCGTCCTTCTTATCCCACGGAAAGCTCCGTGTTTCGCTTTCTCCTCTGCTCGCTCGTCGTCGCCGTCGTTCCTCTGCTTAGCTACGCCGGCCACCTGAGCGCTCGTTCGTTCCGTTCAACTGCGTCACCGTGTTCGCCTCGTCGTTGCGGAGCCGTAGAGCTAGGTCGCAGCCTCGCTCGTTTCCGCAGCCGCCCGGCGTGGTCGTCGTCTTCGTCTCCGGTCCCGAACACCTCCATCGACGCCGCCACCGTGGTCAGCAAGCTCGGGGCCCTATCATCCTCACCTGAGCCCCGTTTTCTCTTCCTCATCTGTTGCTGTTGCTCTAGCACTAGGTCGTTGACCTTGTCTCTCTCTGTCTCAGCCGGAACAGGTCGTCGCCGTCGAGCCGCACCGCTGAGATCCGTCGTCGTCGTCATCATCGTTCGGAGCCACGTCAGCCTCGGAGACCTAGCTCACTAGAGTCGTGGTGAGCCTCTGGTGCTGATGCGCTTGTTCGTTGGCTCGTTAGAGCTCCCAGTTGGCCGGCGTGCCGCCGCCGTGCCGCCGCGTCCGCTTGTGTCGTCGTCAGGGTAGAGAGAGAGGTCGAGGGAGGGAGTTTGAAGGTTCAACGAGACCGTGAGGTGCTAGGGATAGTGAAGGGGGAATCGATGCGCGAGATCCAAACGAGGTTGTGGAAGGCCTCACCGTCGCCGGAGACCTCGCCGGTGATGAGGTTTGGAAGCCGGTCGACGGGAGTGCGCGTTCGGTCGAAGCTTTCGGTTGCCGGCCTCGGGCGAGACGGAGAAGGAGTCGAGGCTGCCGGACGCAGGTCTCGGGCGAGCGAGCAGAGAAAGCCTCGGGCGAGCCAAAGCAGGTCTCGGGCGAGCCAGAGAAAGCCTCGGGCGAGCCAAAGCAGGCCTCGGGCGAAGCGGAGATCTGCCGGCCTCGGCGCGAGACGGAGACCCGCTAGCCTCGGGCGAAGCGGAGATCTGCCAGCCTTGGCGCAAGACGGAGAACCCGCTGGCGTAGGCCGGAGATGGGCCGATCGGCGGGCTAGTTTCGGCCCATTAAGGGTTTTGTGTTTCCAAACGTTTTAATCTTTTTCCTTTTATGTGCATGTTAATGCTAGTGTTGTTATTTTGTATGAATTAATCTGTTGAGCCAAAAATTATGAAAATTTTTGTGCATGTTCTATGAAATGTGTAGTTTTTATGAAAAATATAATATGTGCATGTTTCTGTAGTGTTTTATAGTAAAAAAAATTATGCCTCTTAATTCTTAAATAAGCCTTCAATGATTTTTATAAAATCAAGTTTAACTCCAAAAATGCTGAAATTTATGTTGTGCACTTTTTGAATCATAACCAATCTGTGTACCAAGTTTGAACTAATTTGAACATAGTTAGCTGCACAACTTATTTTCGGCTAATTAAAATTGCTTTCTTTATGGTTAAATAATGGTATAAAACATAAAACCCAAATTCTTTTGAGTAGTTTTAAAAGGTTAAGATAAGTGAATTATCTTGATCTACTGGTTGAAGTAGGTAAGAGTCACTCTTTGTAACCATGTATGTTTTATAAGTTAGTTTTGTTGGTTTGCAACTTTACCGTGGAGGCAAGTTGTTGCAAGTCAAGTGTAAATTTCCATTCTTACCATGATCATGACATGAGCATCTCATTAAGCATACACTCTATTATCGTGTAGCTTCGGAAGTGATTGAGTGTCCAGGCAAGTTTGATCCAGAGAAAGTTCAGAGTGTCTAGTTGACCCAAGTTATCCGGAGTTCCAGATTCTCCCGATCAACGAAGGCAAGCCCCGGTTCATTTAACCATTTCCTTGGGTTTACAATTACACTTACTTTCGATAACCTGATGCATTAAATATTTATCAAATAAATGCTTTAAACCTGTTGATGCATGTTCAACCTTGTTATCGATATATCATTCCTTGATACCTGCTTTATGCAAAGGATAGAAATGCTCAGCCTTGCTTTCTCACGCTCCCGATAAATATTTGATACTTATCGTCTTGGAATGATAACGAGAAAGAATGATGGTTAAGACCAGACGGGCACCTGCGTCGATTCTTGGATTAGATGCAGGGTAACCCGGATGTGTCGATTAGGGTTAACCGTTGTTGGCCTGCTAGATTGAGAAACTGTGTGAAGTACCGATCATATGCTACGGTAAGCCCTGCCTTGGTGGTTCTTAAATGAGAACGGCTAATCGCGCAAGGGAGTGGAGAGATGGCGGGAGTACTAGCTACCCTCGTGGGTCGAAGTCCCGGATTGGAGGTGTACAAGTACTCTCGGGTGGCGCGGACCCGGTCTTGTTTGGAGGATCCGAGGCTGGGGTTGGTATATGTGTGATCTAGGGTCTACATATATCGTATGATCGTGGAAAACTCCCAGATCTGGTTGAATCGATTCGAATCGTCGTGCTCCTCGGTTAAGGAGACTCAATCTTTCGACCCGCACCGTAGAATGAAAATGGTTTTGTTTGAGAAAGAATAATGATGCTCTCTCACTAATGATTTACTTTCAGTTCTTGTCAAGTATTCAAATGATTAAGTAAAATTTGGATCTAGAACTACTGTAGTAAGCTTTTATGCAAATGAAAAGTATTGTTGAGCCTACCCAAGCCAGCATACCTGTTCTTCTCTTCTCTTGTCGGGTCAGTCTTGTTGAGTACCTTTGTACTCAGGGTTTGTTAATCCACTGTTGCAGGTGACGCTCACGAGCAGCCTTGTTTCGAGGCTTGTTGCGTGACCGTCGTTGAGGAGGATGTGTCGGGGAGGAGTAATGCAACCCTTAGGCGGGGTTGTTATGTATGAAATATGGTTTATTAATGCTACTTCCACTAACTAGGGTAAAGTTCAAAACTTTGGTTTGTAATAATGGCGTGAGTTTGAACAACTGGTTTGTAAAACTTATGGGTGTAATACTTCCGCACTTTTATTCTCTGATGTATATTATTTGTGAAATGTTGTAATACTGCAATGACTCTTGCAATGATCCTGGGAGTGTAAGGAAACATGGATGAGTCGGGTTACCCGATGACACGTGGTGGGTCTTTTGGGCTATTGGGCACAGTGTATGTTTGTCCGAGGTCTGTAGGACAAGGACAAGTACACGTGGGCCCTAATAATCCAGGAGGTTCCGTCACAACACCTGCACAACACAAGCCAAAGAACATGCGCATCATCCCAGTTGACAATCACTCATCACTCAGAGACCCGGCATACACCCATGTATCCGCAATCTCCCCCTTGATGAGTGCATTGCCAACTACCAACACAAATCATAATGGAAGCAGAAGAAAGAAGAAGAGGAGAAGAAGAGAGAACTCGACCAAATGACCCAAAAGCATAGCAAAGCCGAAGAAGGTCAAGTGGAAAAAGCAAGACAACTTGGTCCCCAAAGACATGGGCAACGGCTCGACGCGACCAAGCAAAGCAAAGCTAGCCCTCAAGAAGAGGTAGAACAGGCAAAAACACCGCTAGCAAATACCAATTGAAAATATCAAAGAAAAATGCTAGTCCCTCAAGATAGAGGCACAGAGGCTCAACACAACTAGCAAAGAAGCTCGATACCAATGCCTTACGGCCAACAGGAAGCAGCAAAAACTCCCCCTCGAATAGTGCAAATAAACAGGAAAGCTCCCCCTTAGTTCAAACGGAGGGTAATGATTTGCAATTTCTCCCCCTTAGTTGAAAATGCACTTATCAAGAACCAATGCTCCCCTTCCAAATACATATGAGTCAAAATGCAAGTTAGGAGCTTCAGGAGTATACTCAAAAGAGTGCAAAGATGCTCTACAGAGTTCTGATCCGATGACTCAGAAAATGCACAGAATGCTAGCAAAGGCTCAAACTGATCACTAAGTCTGAAATGAGAGCACAAAGAGCAGTTTTGAGCCAAAAAGGTATTCACCATCCAAATAGCACAAACATGTATAGACAGGAAGTCAAACAAGTGCTAAGCATGTATACGAGGTGAACTACCCTAGCACAGTTCAATCATCATGCTGATATCAATTGAAGAATGAAGCATATACTTGTGATTTCAAATTTTAATCGGAGTTGCAGCGGTGAAATTACACAAGTTCAGAAATCAGCATGTGACTGCGAGAGGTGAATGCTTGTTATTGCCTAACTTTCCAACTGTGCGAAGCCTATGCATAAGCGATCAGAAGCTTAAAGCAACAGTTTCGGTCATACACTACATAGCTCAAGTTTAACTCAAAGTGCAATGAGAAACAGTCTCGAAACTGTGAGGTGCTAACAAGCAAACCCATCTCGATCTTTTCAATTCACTTAACTTGGTTGTTCAGATTTTAAACAGAATATAACATACCAAGCAAGTGAATGACTCAACACTAGAGACATAGCAACCTAGCATACATACATAGCATAAGTGACTTCGACACATTCTACACATGCTAGTTGCATATCTCAATGGTGAACATTTTCAAGTTTTAAGTTCATTAATCAAATTCACCATTCAAAAATAGCTCAGCTCACAGTATGTATCAGTGATCAGAAAGAGCATAAGCTACAGCATCTACATAAAGCATCAGAACAAAGACTACACAGAGCATAGTTACATTCTTCAGACTATATTCATGAAGCTCAGAATGGAAAAGCGTATGCTGAAATGCAAAGATGCATGAGAAACCAAAGGAAGCAAAAACAACTAAAAAAAACACAAAGTCAGTGTATCATACAAGAGTCAAAGATGTTCCCCCATCTAAAAGGGGAAAACACACCAAGCTCACCTCTCAACCGATTAAAAGTTGATTGGTCCAAAGGCTTGGTGAAAATATCAGCCAACTGATGATGAGTATCGACATGGCGAAGGTCGATATCACCCTTCTCATAGTGGTCTCGCAGAAAATGAAAGCGCACATCAATGTGTTTGGTCTTCGAGTGCAGCACGGGGTTTTAGCAACGCTAATCGCACTCGTGCTGTCACAAAGCAAAGGAACACGAGAAAACTCAGACCAAAATCACGCAAAGTGGCCCATCATCCAGAGTAACTGGGAATAATCAGCTAGCCGCAGCAACATACTCAGCCTCCGTGGCTACTGGGCGACCTAGACCTGCTTGCGAGAAGACCACGAAACAAGAGAAGACCATAAACTAGCAAGTCCCAGAAGTGGACTTGCGGTCAATACGGCAACCAGCAAAATCGCATCAGAATAACCCGCAAAGCGAGAGGTTGGAGGAAGCAGAATACCAAATCCCAAATTCTGGAGTGAAGGATAAGTACCGCATATGCCTTGCTGACCGCCTGACGGTGAGAAGTGCGCGGCGACGACTGAAATCGCGCGCACAGACACACCGCGAACTGGATGTCCGGCGTGTCGCCGTCAGGTAGAGCACGACCGATCATACTCCGGTACTCCTTCTGGTCCACTGCTTCTCCCTCCTTGTCCGCATCCAGGGCCTGTCGTGGTCGCCATGGGTGTTGGAAGAGGCTTGGCCTCACCCATATCGAATTTCTTCTTCAAAATGTCCCGGGTGTACTTGCCCTGGTGCACGAAACGTCCCTTCCCGGGATTGCTTGATTTGCAACCCGAGGAAAAACGTCAACTCGCCCATCATGCTCATCTCGAACTCCCTGCTCATAGTATCTGCAAACATGGCAACCAAAGCGTGAGAAGAACCACCGAAAATGATATCATCCACGTAAATTTGGACCAAGAGAGTGTCAGTGCCTTGCTTGAGGAAAAGAGCGTTTTATCTACACATCCCATTTTAAAACCCTTAGCAAGCAAAAAGGTTTTCAACCTATCATACCAGGCTCTAGGGGCTTGTTTCAAACCATACAAAGCTTGTGAAGTTTAAGACATGGTTTGGAAACTTGGGATTTTTGAAACCAGGGGGTTGTCTAACATACACCTCCCCTCTTCTATGTAGCCATTTAAGAAGGCACTCTTGACATCCATTTGAAAAAGTTTGAAACCTTTGGATGCAGCAAAAGCCAAGAGTATCCTAATTGCCTCCAAACGAGCTACAGGAGCAAATGTCTCCTCATAGTCTATCCCCTCCTTCTGACTATATCCCTGGGCTACGAGTCTGGCCTTGTTTCTCACAACATGGCCATCTTCTCCCTGTTTGTTTTTTTGAAAACCCATTTTGTCCCAATTGGGTGACACTCAGAAGGTGGAGACACTAGAACCCAAACCCGATTTCTCTCAAAGTTTTCTCAAGCTCCTCATGCATGGCATTGACCCAATCCGGATCCGTCAAAGCGTGTCCACACATCCCAGGTTCAAAATCAGCAACAAAGCAGAATGAGCAAAGTGAGAGATTTGAGACCTGGACCGAGTGACCCGTTCGTCAATGTTGCCGATCATCTGCTGAGGCGGGTGTTGGCGCTGAATGTGTCGTGGCGCCTCCCCCTTGCCAGTGATCTCCCCCTCAACAGCTGCTGGTGCCTCCCCGGGTACAAAGGGTACCGCTCGGGGTGGCGGATCCCCGGCCCCCAGGAAGAAGACGTGTCGGGGCCGTGAGTCGTCGTAGAAGCCGCTCTTTGCGCACAGCAGGTGGAGGAGGTGCTGGGTCATCTATCCCTTCAGCACCTTCTCTTCATCATCATCGAAAAGAGGCTCGCCAACCTCATGATCACCTGCACGCTCAAAACGAGAAGAAGGACAAACCATGGTCTCGTCGAAGGTGACATCGGATGTCTCCATGACTCGGTTAGTGTCAAGGTTAAGTACACGATAAGCTCGAGTGTGAGTGCCATAACCCAAAAACACACCGTCAGAAGAACGAGACTCAAACTTGTCCAAGTTCCCTTTTTGAGTATAAACAATGGCAACCAAAAACTCAAAAAAACTCACCTTGGGAAGTTTTCCAAAACGCACCTCATAAGAAGTCTTTTTCAAGAAAGCTCGGAGAAAAATGCGATTGGAAATGTAGCATGCAGTGCTCATAGCTTCGGCCCAATATCGCCTAGGAGTCCTATGCTCATCGAGCATCGTCCTGGCCATCTCTACAAGGGTCCGATTCTTCCTCTCTACAACACCATTCTGAGGGGTGTGTAGGGGGAAGAAAACTGATGCTCTAAACCCAAAGGTTACAAAACTTCTCAAAATCCGAATTCTTGAATTCGGAACCATTATCACTCCTAATAGCTCGCATCGAGTTCAAAGGGAACTCGTTCTGAAGACGCAAAATCAGATTGCGAGCAAGGAAAGTCTCGGTCTTCTCAGCTAAAAGAAGACCCACGAATATCTCGAAAGTCATCAACAACAACAAGCACATACCACTTCCCCCCAACCGAGCTCACCCGAGCCGGACCAACAAGGTCCATGTGCAAAAGCTCTCCAGGGCGCTTGGTCATGACCTGAGTCACTGGATGGTGGGGAGCGGCAACCATCTTCCCATGTCTACAAGAGTGGCAAACAAGATCCTTCTCCATATGCAACTTGGGCAATCCTCGGATTAGGCCAAGTGAACTAAGTCTTGCAAGCAAGTCGAAGCTCAATGTCCAAGTCTCCTATGCCACTTCCAAAGATCAGAAGAGGAAGGTCCAGCCACAAGACAACGAGAGAGCCAAAGACTCCAAGAAATCCGCACGAAAGACTTTTCCCAAAGGGCGAAATCACACAAACAAGATTGCCCTGGGTCCAAAATACGACTGAGATTCGGTTAAAACGAATCTCATAGTCGTCATCAAAGAGTTGCGAAACAGAAAGAAGGTTAAAATGCAAGTTAGAAACAAGAGCAACATCGCGCAACACAAAGTGCTCATTAACTCGCACGACCCACGAGACAGCACCTTACCTTTGCTGTTGTCGCCGAAGGTGATATACTCCTTTCCGGCGACCGGACTAAGACTGGAGAACCACTTGGCGTTTCCGGTCATGTGCCTCGAACACCCGGAATCCACCAACCAAACGTTCTCCAATCGTTTTACCTACATCAATAAAAAGACATAGGGTGAGCATACGGGCCAACACTGGGGTTAGTGAAGTAAGGGGAATACCAGTGTTGGGCCGGCTGCTCAAAAGAACGGTTAGCGAAAAAACCATTCCTAGCAACCTACGAAGGAAGCGATCACCACGTTTAGAAGAACGTGGTCCGCTAGGGAAGGAGCGTCTCACTACGATACTCAAAACGCGGTGGGGAAACGCTCAACTACACAAGCCACCGCCACGGGTTCCATAGCCTACACAGCAGGCTCCCGCCGGGCACCTCTTACGAGGCCTAGGCCTAGGAACTTGAGGCACTGCCCTCTAGGCCTAGCATCTCTCCTCGGAGCTCTCCTCTGCCTAGGCCTGGGAACTTGAGGTTCTGGACCTCTGGGCCTAGCACGTCTCTGAACATTTGGCGCATGTACATCACGGAGAGGATGGTACATGTCCGCATTGTTCATCTCCTTGGCACGGCGCGCCTCTCTCTTGCGCCGAAAGCAAACTCACTCAAGTGTCCATCTCTCCCACAATGCTCACAATGGTACCTCACCGCACTCAAAGGGGTTGTTGGTACTCACGGTTGTGGGTGTGGATCACTTTGCCCTTCTGTGGCAAACACTCTCCTCCTGAATAGGTGGCATGGTGTCCAGTTTGTTCTTGAGGTGGTTGGGTTTGGGATGCCACACTTGGTTTCTTGGGTGGAGCTCTCGGAGGTTCCACAAACACCCCATCCTTGTGTTAGGCTTGAGAGGCTCTTTGGGTGGAAGCTTGGTAAGTTGGAGTAGTGGTGGAGTTGGGCTTCTCACTCTGGTTCAGACCACTCGACTCTCCAATCTTCCCAAAAGCAGAAACATCAACACCCGGAGCAAAACCTACACCAGGACCTCCAGCAGCTCGCTTGAATTGGGAGATCATCATCCCGAGCTGCGGCTCACCACAAGACACCCATGACAAGATGGTCTGAAGGTATTGTGTTTTCTTCCTCGGTTTGCATCTTGTCATGCTTCACATTGGCTATCTCCATCTCCAGGCCCTCACAAAGAACACACCTACCACACATGTGCTACCTGAGTTGGCCTCTTCAAGAGACACAATCTTGGCATTCTTCTCTGCCAACTCAGATTGCAAGACAGGACAAGTCTTGCACGCACCCAACAGCATGGGTCTAGCCCGGAGCTCATCCACCTCTCCTACCAACACAGCATACTTGCTCCTCAAAGTGAGAAGGTCAGTCATGTGTGTGGTGCACATCTCACACTCCTCCTCATCGGTAACAACCACGGTGGACTTGACAGAATCAAGTTCCTTCACCGTATCCTCCCACTTCTGCCTAAACTCCTTGTGCTCTCTAGCGGCACGCCTAAGCAGCTTATCTGACTAAGAAGCGCGGCAGTAAGTTTCTCGACCTCAGCGGAAAGCTCATCGTGGGTCAGAGATACCTGGGAGGTGTCGTCGTCGTCATCGTTGTTCTGAGGATGTCCGCCTCCCCGACCTCATCACCAGGCCATGGTGCAGAAGCCGTCATCGTCGGCGAAGAAGAAGAGACCGTTGAGCTTGTCCTCGATCCTCTTCTTCTTCTCGGACTCGTCGTCGCTTGAGAAAGCGGAGTCGTCGTCCGAGTCGTCGACGTCGCTGAGCGTGCGAAGAACGCACGCTGCTCAGCTTGGGCCTTCTCCAAGTACTTGGTCTTGATGTACTCCTTGTTGAAGCCGCCCTTCCGCTTGTGCCTCGCGGGGACGTACTTCTCCTTACGCTTGCCGGAGTCGTACTTGTGCCCATGATCGCCCTTCCCAGAATGCTTGTTCTTCTTGGACAGTTGGCGATGAAGTGGTCAGGGGTCGCCGCACTCGTAGCATCCTGAGCGTCCTCCTCCGCGGCGACGGTTCATGCGGTTGTTGTGAAACCGCGAGAACCGTTTGGCAAGCAAGCCAACTCGTCATCTCCCAAAGACTCCAACTGCTCCTCTATGACAGAAAAAGAGAGGCAAAGCAAAGCCTCCAGAGGGGTTAGCAGAAGAGCCAGAAAGCAAAGCCATCGACGGGCCAGAAGGATTTCATAAGAAGCCCTCGCCATGGCATCGATCTCACTGGACTTGAGCTTACTGAAGAGCTCGTCGCACGTGAGGGTCTCATAGTTAGGTGATTCGATGATCGCCTGAACTTTGGAATCCCACACCGACCGATCAAGAGTATGCAAAGCTTCAAAGCCCTCTCATGATCGTCGAAAGGCAACAGCTCCTTGTTAGCCCTCATCCTGTTGACAATCACCTGAAAGCGAGCGAATAAACTTTCTATGCTCTCGCCAGGCATATGTCGAAAGTTCTCATACTCTCATTTGAACGACTCGTAGAGTCGGGTTTTGACTTGAGAGGTTCCCTCATGGAAGCGCATGAGGGTAGCCCAAATCTCCCGAGCATAGCGAGGTGAGAAACATGATCAAACTCACTCATGCTCAAACATGAGAAAGAGCATTACGTGCTCGGCTATTGGCATCGTGCTCATCGATCTGATGCTGAGTCACACGAGCAGCCAAGACAACGTAATCGGCAGAGTTGCAAATATCCCAGATGGAAGCGCCCAAACTCTGCAGATAGGCCGACATGCGTATCTTCCAATACGCATAGTTCGTCCCATCGAAAAACGGCGGTTTGCCCACGCCGCGATCCATGTCGCCTTCTGTGGATCTGGAACCGGTTAAGGTGGAAGATCCTTAACCCCTGCCCGATACCAATTGAAGGACCGAGAATGCTACCAGAAAGCGACCAGAGGGGGGTGAATGGGAGCTTCCAAATTTTCCTTCCGGAAACTCATTGCACTGTCCCAAAAATCAACCCCAAGAGCACCTTGGAGCTTGCTAGTATCAAGACCCTAGAGGTAGGGTGGATGTTCCAAGAAGCACAGCGGGACACTACACAACTCTAGAAACCCAATGCAAAAGACGGAAACCTAATCCGACAACGAACGGACGGACCGTGAACGAAACAGTACAAGACTGCACTGACCGGACTCACCCGGCGTCCGGTCAAACAACCACCGGATGCGTTCCGATCGACCAAAACCCAATTTGGAACCTTACTATTCCGGACGGACTCACGAGCCAGGAGCGTCCGGTCAAAAGCAGTGCGTCCGGTCAGTGGAAGACAAACACGATGAATAGTGAAGAAGGCGTGTCCGGTCACACCCTGAAGAAGCAGCGTCCGGTCAAGTCACGAATCAGGCCAAGCTGAGCCTTCAACGACCGGACTCAACAGGAGCGTCCAGTCGATGAACAGCCAGCGTCCGGTCACCCTGCGATTTCACAGTTCGTCCACCGAATCGACTCGATCTCACTCAAAACCAATCCTTTAGGGATCAAACTTGGTGAGTAGAGTCACAGGAGGAGAGTGAGCAATCTCTAAGAGGTCATGGCTCAAACCTATACCAAATCGGTGAATTGAAGAAATTCGGGGGAAGGAAGAAGAAAAACTTGACTCGAAATGAAAATCGATCGATCTCCTAGACCGGAGGTTAGAAGAGAATTCCTTCAGTCGAAAGAAGTGCCTCACGTTCTAGAACAACTTGTTCAAACGGATTTGCAAAAGATGAACCGAGCAAAGAGATCAAGTGATGGGAAATCGGGAGAGAAACGAAGAACGCGAAGAACACGAACAAAACGCGAATCAACACAACGATCTGCAACTGTGTGGCTACCACACGCTACAACAGTGAGATTACGGTCTCACTTCCTCCAAAATCTCCAGTACACAGAGGTATGGTTCTTTGCGGATCTCAGTTGCTACAGCAGCGGATTGGGAGAGCAGAAAACTTAGAAGGCAAAAGAGCAAATGCCTGAGATGGAATGGGAGGAGGGTGTCTCCTCTACTTATCCTAATTCTAATTCCTACTCTACCCCTCACTAATTATAGAGCGAGCCAGCTAAACCCTAGGGTTATTCTGGACCAACTCGAAGTGTTAGTGATCCGACGGCCACGCCCGCACAACTGGTAGCGTTGCCTCGACGCAACCTCACCGATTGCCGCCACGTGCCGCCACCGCTCTCTCGTCCTTTTCCCGGACTTCGCCCCTAGTTTTGAGGCCCAAACCGGGAACCAGCCTTCACAACCAACCCCGGTTTTGAGGCCCAAACCAGGAAACCAGCCGTCCATCGCCTGAGTTTTTGTGGCCCAAACTCAGAAACCCGCAGCACCGAGGTTTTGAGGCCCAAACTGGAAACCGTCCTCAGCCCGAGTTTTGTGGCCCAAACTCGGAAACCATCAGCGCCCAGATTTTGAGGCCCAAACCTGGAAACCGTCCACTCGGTGGTTTTTCTGTGGCTCAACCACCAAACCGAGCCGTAGAGGGGATGCACCGCCCATGCACCCCGTCCACCGACATGTTCCCCAGGTCCTCGACCCAAAAAACACCGTGCCCGCAAGTCTTCGCTCGTCGCTGTCCCAGGCTGTCAGCCACCACAGCTGATCCTCGGGCCACGGTCCCTTAGTCCAAGCCTCACATCCGCCCTTCGCCACTCTCGATCCATCGGCACGACACGTCTCTACTTGACCTTCACCTGCCTTTGATCATTGTATCTGTGCTCGACACCTGCACAACACAAGCCAAAGACATGCGCATTATCCCATTTGACAATCACTCATCACTCAGAGACTCAGCATACACCCATGTATCCGCAAAAGACTTAACCACAGCGAGCAACATAAAGTGCCCATTGTGGTAGATATTTCTCCATGCTCACCAACTAATGAAGGATGATGTAATGAGCTTGTTCGACCTCCTTGTGTGGTATATCGGTGCACACTTTTTGGCCCGTGCACCCATCCTCGCGGTTCTGCCCTCGTGTTGATGGACAGACAACCCAGTCGCCCTCCCGTCTTTTATGTACCTCATACACCAGTTCACTACCTCCTCGGTTGTGTATGCCTCGATCATAGAGCCCTCCGGGTAAGAACGATTATGAACATATCAGTTGAGGGTGGACATGAACCGCTCATACGTCCACATCTCGTGCCGGTACACGAGGCCTAGTTGCTTGATTTGATCTACCATGTGCATCATTAGGGTACCATAATATCAAAGTATGACGGGGGAAAGCACATCTCGACCTGGCAAAGGGTCTCCACGATGAACTCCTTCAGGGCAGGGAGGTCAGCCTTACCAATGACCTTCTGCGTGATGCGGTTAAAGAAGTATGACATCAGAGTGACCACCATCTTCACGTACTCTGGATTGATACCCCTTATCACAATTGGAAGGAACACCATCAACATAACATGGCTGGCGTGTGCGTTGTAGCTGGTCAAGGTGAGGTCTTTCAAGGAGACGAGGCTCTTGCTGTTGAAGAGAAAACCGGTCGGCACCTTGATACCCCTAAGAAGCTTGAGCATAGCCATCTTCTAGTCACGCCTTAGTTGTAGGCTGCACCTGGGAGATCGACTTTACCATTCTAAGGTGACCCAGGGTGAAGGTCCTGCCTGATGCCCTGGTTGAGAAGATCCATCCGGTACTTCAGACCATCCTTCATCTTGCCCGGGATGTCCAACAAGACACCGATTGTTCTATCAAAGAAGTTCTTCTCGAGATGCATGCAGAGTCGATGGCATAGGGTATTTTAGTGTCTTCCAATATGACAGGTACTCCAAGAAAATCGACCTCTTCTTGAAAGGAATGGCGGGGATAGCTTGCGATGCTTCCTCCGTCGTGTCTCGCTTTCGCTTCCTCGTTTGTTTTCTCCCCTCCTCTAGTGGTTTCTTCTTTGTCGAACTCCATCTGATCAATATCCTTCACAATCTCATACACTTTTGACCCCCAACTAGTCTACGTCGGTGGTTCACCCTGTGGCTCGGCCTGATCATCGAACAATTGATTCATGACACTTCTTCTATACCTGTGCCTTTGGGGGAAGAAACTGCCTGTGCCTCATGTACACCATCTTGTTTGATCCCTTGAGGTAAGTGTAGAATGTCCCATCGATGCACATTATGCAGCCGGTCTTCTCTTTGATCTGCCCCGACAGTGAGAAGAGACCGGGGTAGTCGGTAATGGTGACAAAGATGATGGCTTTTATGGTGAACTTCTGTTTGAGGGACGCATCCACCATCTCGACCCTAACATCAAATAGCTCCTTCATTTACTCCATTACCAGCTCCAGGAAACATGGATATCGTTGTTGAGCTGCTTCGGGCCCAAGATAAGCATGGTCAGCAGAAGATACCTACGCCTCTGACACAGATGGTGAGGTAGGTTGTAGATGGTGTGTACGACCGGCTAGGTGTTATGGGAGCTGCTGAGCTTGCTGAACGGATTCACCGAACGTTCCTAGGATCTTTGCCAAATTGTGGGTAGGCCTTGTCGAAATCTTTCCACTACTGGCATCGAAGGGGTGCCACAACATGCCATCATCCTTCAAGCGGTCAGTTGATGCATGTCAGGACATGAGCTTCGCGTCCTCTAGGTTCACAAATGGCGCATGCAGGCAGTGGATCAATGGCATGTACCACACCGACAGTGCCGGACTTCTCCTCAGCGTGTGTTGACATTTCTTAGCGCAACCACCAAAACATAGGTTAAGATCTATCCCTAGCAACGGCGCCAAAAATGTGGGTTGACATCTCTTAGCATCACCTGTACTGCTAGGTTGTCACCACTAGCAGCAACACTAGAGATGTGGTTGTATTTATGATCATGCCCTTATAAAATATGAAATAAGATTATTCACAAGCACATAGATAAAAATACACCCGTTGTAGCATTTCACGTAGGAGAGTCCAAGGTATCATTATTTATATTATGCCTCTACTTCTAAGTCTCGAGAGAGTGGTAGGAGATAAACTTATATAGACTAAAAAACACACATGTATGATTATGATAAGAGTTCCACTAGATCTTCTCAACATAGGAATCAATCATATAAGATAATAAGGTAAATGAAATAAAAAGGATAAACAAAAAGAGTTCCATAGAGCATTTTCCATCCAGGGTTTGATCATAACTAAAACTAGAAAGAGATAGATTAACTTCCTAATATGGTTCTAACTATAGGTCTAGACTACATCAATCAGTGCAATTATGTTTAGCAATCATGGTTAGAATAACTTATATTTATAGTAGGAGACATCGCGCACGGAGGATCAAATCCAAAGTCTACCCTCTGGGTGACCGCATCTTACTAGGCCTATATTCGGGGAGTGGACTACAGAGGAATCAACGAGGCTATAAGAGTCACCCTCATGAACTACCATTGTTGGCCCGGAATATAGGGTGCATTCGTAGGTAACAACGTATAAGCACCATGCTTACACAACGTTGACCACTCACCCCTTGATCATCAGAATGAGCGCTATACGAACAAGAGCATAAACATAATGAACACGAAATAGTAATAAGTCATATCAAGTATCAACTAGAACAAGAACTAGAAGATGAATAAAAACTAGAAGAAAACAATTAGAAGTAGATTAAGAACACAATGATGAACTAGAAGAACACAATGATGAATAGAAGAACACAAAGATGATGAAATAGAAGACAATTAGACAAATAGAAGAACAATGTTGATACAAGAGAGAAGTTACTAGGCTAATTACCTAGCCTCCTCCTTGTGACAACTTAAGTGTCAAGCACTGCATTAGGAATTGCTCTAGCTACTTTTATGCATAAGCAAAGCATTGCATCATTTCATATGCATAAGAATGCTTTTTTGTTGATCTTAGTTTTGATTTATTGGATTTCTATTGGTTTCTAATTTGGATTTGACATGTTCAAGTGGATGTTACTTTTTATTATTTGATCACTATTTTACAAAATGATTTGTACAATACTTTTTATATTGACACATAGAGCTGTTCAAATGTGATTAGATAACTTACTAAAAAAGTTTTAAAAACAAAATGGATTTTTCAAAGATATTTGAATTTATTTCTGTGGAGAGATTTCTGATTGAGAAATGCATTTCAGCAAAAATGTCTTATATGAAAGTTGTAGAGAAAATTATTTTGAGCAACTTTTATTTTTGGGTCAAAGCCTAGTTTAGAGTTTTGAAACTGTTTTTGAATGGTCAAAATTTGAAAGGTTTTTGGAAAAAGAAAAAGGAAAACCTTTTTCCTTCCCGCGCCCCTTTCGGCCCACGCGGCCTTTTCGGCCCAAGCCCAGCCGCGCACCCGCTCCCGTCCGCGCGCTCGCCCGCACGCGACGCGCCGGTCAGCCTGACACGGTCGCGCCGTACGCCGGCCCCGACCGCCACGTGGCCGCCAAATCCTACGCCGTATCCACCTCCGCCACTCTTCGCCCGATCCTTCACCACTCGATCACGCCACAATCTCCTCCAGCCACTCCCCGCTCGCCAGCCACTCCGCCCTCACCGTGCACACGCCGTGCGCACGCCATCTTCCCCAACCAAGCCCCGTCACCGCCGGAGGACGAAGTGTCCCCTTCGGTCCCTGTTCGCCACCGCGGAGCCCGCGTCGTCGTTCCTCCCCGACTTGAAATCCACCGTCTCCCATCTTCACCCACAAGCTTCATCAGGCCAAGGCAAGGTGAGAACACACCTCCGCGAGGTCTCTACCGCCCCCTAGCCTCCCACTTATGCCCGACCGAGCGCCATGGATGCCGCCATGGCCGCGCACGTGGTCGAGCTCCACCGGAGCTTCACCGGCCGAATCAACCACCTAGTTCCACTTCCTAGGGTTCGCATAAGCTTACGCCCCCGTTAATTTGGCCGGCGACCGCCGGAAATGGCGTAGCCCGCGCGTCACCGCTGCCTCCGTCCGCCACCGCTCGCCGCCGGTGAGTTTCGGCCATTCACTAGCCCAACCATCACCACCACTCGGTCCGCCTTGTCAAGAGGAACACGCCGAGCACCACCTCACCACCGGCGACCTCACCGCCGGCGAGAACTGTGCGGTCAAACCCACTCCCCTGTTTTCTCTCTCTGACCAGTTTGTCCCATTGACCAGCAGGTCCCATGCGTCAGTCGCTCTCGGTCTATGGACCGGGTCTGCGCGAGTTGGGCCGGAGTTTTCTTATGTTTTTCCTTTTTTTTTATTTCCCAGAAAAGCTTATTATTTTTGTGTAGCACGATTTAAAAGTCCAAATGAGGTGCTTTAAGTTTTGGTAGCTTGCTCATGAGTAGATCTATCATGAAAAATATGAAAGTATTTTTGGTGAAAGTTTATATTACTGTTTTATTTAATCCAATTTATGTGCTTTTGTTGAGATAAATGGATTGATATGTTTTCTTGTCGAGTTAATTCACGGAAAATTTGTGTAGGTTTCTTATCATGTTGTGTACCAATGAAAAATATGTGAGGCACTGTTTGTGCAGAAAAAGTGTTTGTTAGGGTTTAAAGTCCTTTTTGGTAGTTTTCTTGGAAAAAGTGTTAAGGTGCTTTATATGTGGAAATAAAATATGAAAAAAAATTGCAGTCTTTGTGTGTTATGTTTCAGTTAGGAAAAATGTTAAACATAGGTTGTTATGTGGAAAAAATAAAGTTGCTGTATAAGTGTGCTTTTCTGTGGTTTTCTTAGGAAATTCATGTAGGAAATAATATAATGTTTCTATTCATGGAACTTCCTTGATAAATAGGAAATGTGGAGTAGAATCTGGGAAAATATGAAAATGAGTCTGTCACCCTTTTCCAGCAGGGTTGTAGTTCAAATGGTTTTATCTGGAGTAAAATTGTTTATTTTGTGTAGGTTGGTATCTTCATGCTTAAGCAGTGAGTTTTCTACAGTAGAATGGTTATGAGTAGGTGAAGCTAGGAAAAATATGAAACCTGCTGTTTGACACTTTTCATGTGGGAAGTTAGTTCAAAGCACCCTTTTGGTATTTTGTTTCATCTTTTTGTACCTGCTATTCTGTATTTTATCTCTTGCTGGGATTCGGGCAGTGAAGTCCAGTTAGCATCAATTACCTTCTGGAATTTTTGTGGAATTTTCAGAGTTTAGAAAAATATACTTGCAGTTCAAACTTGAGTTTCTTCAATTTAATAAATACGAAATAGTGGAAATATTGGTTTTGTTTTATGTGGTATTTAAGTGTTTTTCCTCAATGTCAAAAGTGGTTCAACAAGTTGGTTTTGTTGGTTTGCAAGAATTGATGCATTTCATACCAGCATGTTGCCCCTTGCATTATTTAATTATGTACCGCATTGCAAATAGGATCGACAGCCCCGGAGCCCAACCAGGAGCCGGAAGTAAACGACGAGCAGGAGATACCGGAGCTGCCCAGGACCGAGGAAATCGACACTGAGTCGGAAACTAACCTGCCTGAGTGCCCCGCTCACGAGGCCTCAGTCTTTTCCCAAGGCAAGCCCCGGAGCATTCTAACTCTCCCAGTTTTACAATTAAATTACTTGAGTACTTTTATATTGTGATGCATTAGGTATAGGAGTTGATTGAATCCTACTTGCTGCATTATCATTCCTTGATTATTGATTATACCTGCCTTGTTATCCTGTTGTTATCTATAAAGGTAGAATTGCTTAGCCTGCTTAATAAAAGTAGCAGTTAAGGATGTTTCCGTAATACCCCTGGTGGGTATTTACCGGATCACGGTTGGCTATATTTTGCTATCGTGGAAAAGAACCAGAGTAGTAGTAATGAAATACGGTCAACTGGAAGGCAAGGCACAAGTTTGGAAACTTGGGGCAGTCCGTCCGTTGGATCGTGTAGGTTTGTATCGATGTTGGCCCTCGTTCATTTTTGAACGCGCTCTTTTACTTAGGGATACGTCGGTGCCGTAATCATCGACCCCAAAGCCGGTTAGAAGCTGTTCGGGCCGGTTTCGACCCATGTCGCGCCCTCTAGTATGGAAATGCGATCTGCCGCGGGAGGCCATCGCCAGGTTCCAATTGGGCGGTCCGTGCTTGAACCGCGACGATTACCACCACGAACAAGCATGGAGCGGTTGCCCAATGCATGGACCCGACGGGGAAAGTGTGGGCTGGTATTAAAGGTCTTTCACCAGCTGGTTTGGAATTCGATTCGAGTCGCCGTCTCCCCGGTTAGTGGGAAACTATGGCGAGCTTCACCACGATACAACTCCATGTGATGTTTAAAGGTTCAACTAAAATATAATTAAGTCAACTGGATATGGTTATAATATTTGCTTGTTAGACTCAAGTGGATGTATTAGTTCAGGTGCAAAACCTAGATAAAGAGGTAGGTTTAAAATTACAGCTCATCAACATTATTAACTAATCCTTCTCTTAATACTGAGCTTTTCGCAACTAAAGATCCCAGCTCCACCAAAAGCCTTGCATACCCTTGGTGTCTTTATTTTCAGTTGGACGGGTAAGTCTATCTGAGTACATTCCCGTACTCAGGGTTTATCCCGTTTGTTGCAGATGGCCAGGTGTATTATGGCTATTGTAAGCATTGCCTCTACCCGGTGGAGGGTGATGAGGTGTAGGCCCAGGGCAGGGTCGTCAAGAAGCTTTCCCCTCTCTTTTGCCGGACTGAGACTCCTTGTGGCACACTATCTGAAAAGGAGGAGTGAGTTGCGTTGGGTAAAGTTTCAAACAATGTTTTATTCAGACCACATTTGTGGTGGTCGTGTTTCAAAACTTATTTAAGCTTCCGCACTTTTAAAAAATTCGGTATTGTAATAACTCTGTTTAAATTTCGCACTCTGATGTTAAAATTCGGTTTCGTTTATCTATGATGTATCCTTTCGAATGTAATACTTGAACGATGCGATCCTGTATGATGTACGATGTTTGAAATCCTTCGAGATTTCTGGACTACCGGGGTTATATGGATTCAAGTGCGGGTCGATGTCAGATGAGTTTGACTAAGACGGTACTTGAGTTCTTATAATCAGGACGGTTCCATGACACTCCTGACTAGATCCGGAATCCGAGCTTCCCTCGACTCTTCTAATTCTATTCTAGCTATGCCCTAGGATGGTGGAGCTCTTGGTTGTCCTCTCAAGGAATACCTCTGAACTAAATGATTAAAGACTTGATCTGATGATTTGATCTCTGTGATGCCTCGGGGGGGTCTGGGGCTGCTTATATAGCTTGGTGGGATGAACCATAGCCCTCAGATCAAATCGACCATAATCAAGGGCCTAGATACGAAGTAGACGTCGGTTAGGTCATGTCACCCGAAGTAGGGGAGGCTGCCAGGTGGGCTCAGGCTGACCGACCTAGGGTTGAGGTCGGCCGACCTCCTCTGGCTGCTACCAGCCTCCCCCTTTGGTCGGGAGTCTTATAGAACCTTCCATATCCTTCTAGTGTCCCTTTCAGATTTGTTTGCGCAATGAGTTGTGGCATGGTTGGATTCTTTGTCGTCATCTTCATGTCTGTCCCTAGATAATTCTTGTTTACTGCAGCTGTTGGAATCTTGTCTGTTACACCCTTGGACTTTGTATGGATAATGCTTCTAGAGTGTTCCAGAGTCTTCCAAGTCGTATTCATCGAGGACTCTCGCTCTGGGACTCCAAATATGGTAGATGATATGTCCATTTTGATCGACTCGACGAGCTCTACACAATGGTGTGCTCTGATTCTTCACTTGAGGTACTTTCTTATGATGAAATATTGGATATCCTACAAAACAAGTGAGAACAACAGAAGTCATTGAACTCATTAGAATAAAACCCTACAGCTAGGGGTGGTAAAGGGCCCTCTAATTTAGCCTAGCAAATTTAAGGATCGGGCTCAATAAGGATCGGGCCGTAATACTATATGATTTTGAACTAAAATTGGAAAGGGCTAAGTTGGATTGTGAAGAATGGATAAGGGCCATGATCCATTACCACCCCTACCTACAGCTATACTCTTCGAGTCATTTCAGGTCATTTATGGGGTTAGTTGACGGCTTAAAATAGGAGTTAACTACCATCAACAGCGTGTAACCCTCTTCTTCCTCGTTCTACTGATGAGCCGAGATGCGATTGGCTGCAGCACTGCTCTTCTTGCCCCCTTGCTTCATCTTCCTCTGACCACCTCGCAAGGCCATATCGTCGTTTGCATCCACGCGATAGCCAGCATTCCTCTTGTAGCCACTGGTGCCACAGTGCAGACAGCTCATCAAATTCTCATACTCCATGCCCCGATACAGGATGCTGTGGTTAGGGCAGACATTGAACTTTCTAACCTTCATCGCCACTAGCCGGATAAGCTTCTTAGCCCTATAGGTATTTGCTGGAAGCTTGTTACTCGTCGGGAACGTTTTAGCAAGGTAACCTAATAGCTCATCAAAGCTACTGTCAGATCACCCATGCCGAGCCTTCATCATCAACATGTGGAGGTTGAAATGGAGCATCGTGCACTCCTTCGGACATTCCCTGTCGTCCTTATATAAAGGAACAAGTGACACCTGCTTCATCTCTCTAAAATTTTCTGGCCACTTCGGGGAGCCATACACGACGTCGTCTTCGTCGATATGGTTGAGTAAATCCTAAAACATCTACACATCTGCAGGGTCGTGCACTATAGCGTCCTCAACACCTCCACCATCATCTGTCATATCCTGGAGTACATCCTCCACAACGATGTAGTCACAAGCACTAGTGTTGCTGAAGGCTGGCGCTGCTGTTGTTGAAGATGAGACGTGTGCTCTAGGATCTTGCTTCACCGTCGTCATCGCCGACCTCACTCCAGATGCCGCCCAACACTCGGATCGACTCTCTCGCTGTGATGAGTTCACAACGTGTAATCCTCCACGAAATCAAAAATGAATCTAATGAGATTGCATTGTGCCTTTGTTTTTGAAGACTGTCAGATTCTTGCATGAACATATAATTGTCACCTGGTTCGATCTCTCATGGTCAGCTTTCGTAGCGGCAATAAACTTTCTCACTTCAGCAAGATACCGCACATCAAGTACTCTACTTGTACATCCATTCCAACCGGTCCATCGTACCTGCGAACCTTACACACATAGATCTCAAAACAAAGATGAATTAGAAAAAAATAATGATTTACATCCAAAAACATAAAAATATTACATCCAAAAACAAATGAAAATATAGTGATTCATGCATCCATGATGAATCTAGGGAGAGAAATAACAACGAGAAACAAAATTAATGCATCCATGATAAACTTAGAGCAAAAAACACCAATTTTTTCTCTCCTCCATGAAACTAGATCTAGAAGGGGGCTAAAAAGAGAGGAAAAGAGAGGAGAAAGAGGGTGGAGATCATTTGGTAGCTCTTGTGGAGTACTTCTCCAACAAATCAAACAAAGAAAGTGGCGGGCATTATACATGCTTCCGAATAACCGTGGCGGGCAAAAAAAGTGCCTGTCACGGAGGCCTTTTAGGCAACGTTGCACAAGTTCTTTTTTGTAGTGGTGATATGAACTAGGCTATAGTTTGTGTCATGAGAAGCATGTATAATTCTATGCTTAAGCAGTAATATAACTTATATAAATGAAATTAGAACAAAGTTGAGGTGGTGGTTCATCGTGCCATTAGGTGTGCCCAAGTTCATTACCTATTGATCCGTAGGGTCGAGGACCCGAGGGAATTTGGGTAGTTTCTGTATATGCAAGCATGGTGCTTGGGTATGGAGAGACAGGTAAATGCAATGTCCCTTTCCACGGGTAGAGGGGTAGATGATAAGTGGTAATATCCCTGTCTATCCCTTGCAATCCCACACGTTTGACTGGGATGTAGGAGTCTAAATTGTCACATGAGGTTGTTGGCGGACCAGTACTCGATGGCCTCCCAACCTGCTTCACACTTAGCTTGAATACTAATTATGTAACTTGTATGATCATAAACTAATCGATGCATGACTATACTAGATCAATGCATCCTCAACATAGGATTTTTCTTTTATTCTTTCTTTTCTGTGTATCCTCCAAGGAATACCCAATGTGTGTCCACTATCTTGAATCACCGTTCTTACCCCTATTATGGACATCGGTGCACTTGCAAGCATTATTATTCAAGTTCATATCCATACTAGACTCTTAATCAAATGCTTTCGCTTGGAAAAATATAAATAATGATACTCTAAATACTGCCGGGGTGAAATGCTACAATGATAGCTATGTGTTGCTTGCGGATTAAGTATCTAAAACTTTAAGGAACTACCAAGGCTATTACCTGTTAGCATTGCTAATCTTTAGTGATGACACTAAGTAAGTAACGCCAGCAAGTATTTCTGGCATCGTTGCTAGGGACATAAACCTAATAGTGACACTAAGAAATGTCAACAATGCCCTTATCATCCATGATTGCAAACTGTAGGTGGTGGTGGATCTAGAACTTTTATAGGAGTATATTAGACAAGAATTTTCATATCCAAACATGTAAAATCCATTTAGGAATTCGGTAAAAATACCATAAAAATTACCCCACAATTCAGGATACAAATACCAAATAGGATAATATGTCTTAAATTGCAATACAAATAGTTTAAACAACATACTAATAGTTTGAAATATACAAGATAGAAGCTTAAAGACCATATAGACTTATACCACTACTTTTGGTCATGCACATTCTAATGGCCATGAAAGTCTTGATTATGTCATTTCTTCTGGTTCATCCAAATGTCTATCAATGAATGTGTAAATGCAATCAATCAAAAATACTTTTATCTTATTTGATGATTTAGTTTTGACTAAATTCATTGCGAAAAATGCCCTCTCAACACTTGTTGTAGCAATCAATAGAAGCACTACAAATTTGAGAGGCAAGTAACCAAATCATAAACTTTGTGTCTAAATGTTGCGTACAGTTTTGTAATGAGCCCCTACCAAGTCTCACCAGGCCTTTTAGGCAAACCCCACTCTTAGTTTCGATTTCACCACAATCAATTATTGCTTTCATGATATTCACAAGTCTTGCATTTTGATACATGCCATGTGAAAGGTTCGAATGGCTAGAGGGGGGTGAATAGCCTATTTAAAAATACTACAAAATCACCTTAAAAAACTATTAGTAGAACAAATGGCGAAGCTTTTTGCACTAGCCTAATAATGTGTTCCAAGCCACCTAACCAACAATCCTACCTAATATCTCTATGTCATACAATCAAGTAAGTTACACTAGAGATACAAGATATGACACCACTAAATAGATTGACAAGAATAGTCTTCTCAAGATATCAACTAAGAACAAGAAGCATAGTAATCAAGTGCTATCTATACAAGATATAAGAACAAGATATATATGCATAGTAAAAGTAATAGCACAATAAATACAAATGACTAGCTCAACTAATATGAATGTAAATGAGCAATAAGGAAATGAGCTAGTCTAGAGAGTATATCACCGAGCCTTCGGGAACACCTAGTAGAGATCCAATCACCGGTGAAATCCACTTGTGAAGCCAATCACTAAAGATATGAATGAATTCCAATCAAACGAAGTGATCAATCCAATACAATCAAGCACACGGGACACGATGATTTATCCCGAGGTTCACGTGCTTGGCAGCACGCTACTCCCCATTGTGTCGATTAACACTAGGCGACCCGATGGCTAATTGGCACCACACCAAGCTCACAAAGAGCGCCACAAGAGAATCTACCACTAGTGAGGTAGCTCAATGACACAAGCAATCCACTAAGGATGACTCTTGCCGTTCCGGCAAGGTGAGGCTACAAAACCTCTCACAATCACGAACGGTAGTGGCCAAGAATAATCACCAATCTTGCCAACTCCACCTCAACGCCTCCAAGTCATCTAGGCTCTGGAAAATGCCAAGAGTAACAAGGAACTCAAAGCCGATGCAAAGAACTAGTGCCACTAGAATGAACTCTTTCAAATCTTAGCACTAGATCACTCAATCTCACTAGCAAATGATCAAATCAACTTTAGAGATGAGTGGGGAGACTTGGCTATGATCACAAGGATGCTTAGGGATCAAAATATGCAAGAGAGAACTCATGTGAGCAGGCCAAGCCACTTAAATAGGCCACACAAGTCGGTCTAGTCGTTGGGCTGAAATTGGGGGCATCAGACGCGTCGATGCTTGACCATCAGACATTGCCCTAGCGTCTGATGCTCCAGATGGAGCCACGTGTCCCCCTGCTATGAATTCAAGCCACCTGATCCCAACGATCACATTCCTTCGCGCCACGGTTAAAATGTCATCGGACGCTCCGACGCCAGGGCATCGGACGCGCTGATGCCTCACACAGACTTCAACACAGCACAACGCTACATAGGACGCTCCGGGACCCTTGCATTGGATGCTACACCCCAGCATCCAATGACCATGCAGAGAGGTTCCAGAGAGGGCAAAAACACATTGGATGCGTCTAATGGTTCCACATCAGACGCATGCCAGCGTCCGATGTTGCTCGCGCCACATCATCAACATCAGACTATGCAACTGTGTTTTCCCAGCGCCCGTTGCCAGCGTCCGATGCTTCTCAGCCTGGGCACATTTAGACCAAAAACCGAGAACCGACCCGAACCGAACCAAAACCGGGCCAAATTGTCGGTTTTTCGGTTGTTCGGTTCGGTTTCAGTTTTTGGATCTGAGAAGTACGGTTATCGGCTCGGTGTTCGGTTTGTACATGAAACCAAACCGTAGAACCGAGCAAACCGAACCAATCACTTTATTATAGCGTCCCTGATACCCTCTTGAGCATGGCCCAATTAAAAGCCCACTCGGCCACACCACCACTCCCGGCTCCCGACCCAATTAAAAGTCCGCTCGGTGAACCAAGGCAGGTAGCCCGTAGCCAGCACTTGTCCATCCGCGCGAGGTGCTTGCGGCGGTGTTGTGAGCGAAGCCACCACACCGCACCCCAAACCCTAATCCCTTCTACGCAGCGGCGGCGCAGTGCTTGCGAAGTGGCGGCGCGGTGCTTGCAGAGCGGCGGCAGCTGTGAGCGAAGTGGGCGGGGGACGCGGCATTGGCTGCTAGTGAAGCTGCGAAGGGGACGAGCGGCACGGCGTCTGCTGCAAAGCACGATGACGGGGCACGTGAGCCCTGCAGCTGGAGGCCCGAGGAGGCGCGCTGCAGCGGCGCATCAACGAGTCAACTGGATGAAGGCTTGGCGTGGAACGTGCGGCATCTATGCAAGTGTCAGATGGATTATTTTTTCATTTCCTACTAATTTCCCCTTTGTTTGTAATATGAGATTCTGGGTACTTGGATCTGAAGCACAATCTCCTTCTTGTCTCTTTTTGGTTTCTCTGCTGGTGAAAAGCTTCGGTTTGTTCGGTGGAAACCGAAAACCGAACATAAAGAACTGACACCGAATTAGTGGGTTTCTATTTTTTCTAGGAAACCGATCGGTTGCTTATATCCAAAACCGAATTTTTTGAAACCGAAGAAACCGAACCGATTTGTCGGTTTAAACCGATTGCCCAGACTGAGATGCTTCTTTCACATTTGTCAGAAATTAGGGTTTGCCATCGGACGCTCGACCAACGTCCGATGCCCGTCGGACCAGCGTCGATGCTCCCTGAGCACACCACTTCTCCTCCGAAAATCGCTGAATCTTGCCTCGCATGCTCGACAGGAGGGAGAAGAAATACACTAGATTCTCCCACTTCTCCACAACACCTTTTCACCTTCTTTTGTAAAAGTGCCAACACCACCAAGTGTACAAAGACATGTGCATGGGTGTTAGCATTTTCTCAATCATTTTCCAAGGGTTTTGTTAGTCACTCACTAGGTCTATAGCATCAATATGTTAGAGAACTCCTAGTGGCACTTGAACACCGCATAAGCCGTGAATTATCTCCTCTTAATAGTACGACTATGTATCCTAAATTGATCACACTCAGTAAGTGTCTTGATCACCAAAACAAAGAGCTCTATAGGTTATACTTTTGCCTTTGGGCCTCTTTGCTCCATCTCTTCTCTTCTTGTCACAATTCACCAATGGTAGAGCACTTGATCACTTGAGTTGCTTACGACCATCACCATTCTCCATGGTTGCCATCTTGCTAGCTCCACCACTTGGCTTGGTCATAATCCTTTCTCATTAGCTACACACATGCTTAGCAATAGGATTAGACCAAATAGGTTTCATCAATTAACCAAAACCAAACTAGGGCTTTCACCATGACACCTACATGTATCTCCAATAATATTTATAGAAAGAGGGATACATGTTCAAAAAACATACACAATTAGTATTGTCCTTAGCAATGAGGAACTAATTGGAGACTTGGAGTTGATGTGCAAAACAATGGACAAAACAAGAAGAAGGTGACTCTTGGATATCATTGTTTTAGATTTTTAATACCTATTTCATGTTGTAACCCCATGATTTCATGGATGTTTTTTATTATTCTGTTTTTTATAATTACACCATGGAAAGTACCAGCAAAGGAGATCAAGTATTCTAGAGTTTCCATTTCACATAAGGCATCATCACTGGCCACCAACCCGTCCTGGATTGGCACAACTTGCTATCATCTCCATTCACAAAAGAATTGGGCAGGGGTGCATGGGAAGGGGTTGCCACATGCAGGAAAAGGGGCCTTTGGCACGTGGGAAGGGTGGAGAAAACGAAGAACACGAAGAACAAGTTCAAAACGTGAATCGAACCACGAATTGCCAACCGAAATTCGTCCCCACGAGGAGACAACGAGATTACGGTCTCGTTTCCTCAAAAAGCAAATACACAGAGGTATTGTTCACCGTCTCTGCGGATCTCAGTAGCTACAACAGGGATGTGGGAGAGCAGGACAACCTAGAAGGCAAAATAGCAATGGCTGAGATAGTCTAGAGGAAGGGGAGGCCTCTCCTTATATAGCCTAATACAATTATTCCCTTCTACCCTTACAACTAATTACAGAGCGATCCAGCTAAACCCTAAGGTTATTCTGGACCAACTCAAGATAGATGCTGATCCGACGGCCACACACGCACAACTGGTAGCGTTGCCTCGACGCAACCTCACCGATTGCCGCCACGTGCCGCCACCGCTCCGCTTGTCCTTTTCTCGAACTTCGCCCCCGGTTTTGAGGCCCAAACCGGGAAACCAGCCTTCACATCCAACCCCTGGTTTTGAGGCCCAAACCGGGAAACCAGCCGTCCATCGCTTGAGTTCTGTGGCCCAAACTCAGAAACCCGCAGCGCCCAGGTTTTGAGGCCCATACCTGGAAACCGTCCTCAGCCCGAGTTTTGTGGCCAAACTCGGAAACCATCAGCGCCCAGGTTTTGAGGCCCAAACCTGGAAACCGGCCGCACCCAGGTTTTGAGGCCCAAACCTGGAAACCGTCCACCCGATGGTTTTTCTATGGCTCAACCATCAAACCGAGCCATAGAGGGGATGCACAGCTCGTGCACCCCATCCACCGACACGTGTCTCCAGGTCCTCGACCAAGGAACACTGTGCCCGCAAGTCTTCGCTTGTCGCTGTCCCAGGCTGTCAGCCACCACAGCTGATCCTCGGGCCACCGGTCCCTCAGTCCAAGCCTCACGTCCGCCCTTCGCCACTCTTGGTCCATCGGCACGACACGTCTCTACTTGACCTTCACCTTGCCTTCGATCACTGTATCTGTGCTTCGACACCTACACAACACAAGCCAAAGAACATGTGCATTATCCCAGTTGACAATCACTCATCACTCGACACTCGACATACGCCCATGTATCCGCAATGGAGAGAGAGCCTCGACTCTCCTTCTCTAGCTACTATGGAAAAGGAAAAAAGAGAGGCTAAAATTGGAGATCCCGTTTCCATAGGCTATTGGAGCTGATTTGTTGCACAACATCATCATTTTTGCTTCGCACATGGTTTCAAAGAGTTTGCAGAAGATTCTATAGGCATTTTTCAATGTCCTTCATATGGGTCATTTCATCTCCCAGTTTATTTAAAGAATTTTTATTTTGAATTTAAATTTTTGCACATTGAATGCATGTGCATCAATCTCAGAATCATGCAAAGTTGAGATGGAAGAGCTAATATGAGGAAGCTAGATTCATACTAGTGATGGGGACTAGACAAAGTGATTGGGGACTCAAACGATAGTTCATTGCAATTAAATGAAAACAATACAGATGATGGAGCATGGTGTATACAGGATACTTCCTCTGTTCCAAATTATAAGTCATTTCAAGAATCTTGGACAGACAAAGCATTTTAAGTTTGACCAAATTTATAGAGTAAAACACAAAAATTTATGACATCAAATTGGTATTACAGTGAAAATTTAAGTAATAAAAAATCTAATGATACTTAGTTAGTATCATAAATGTTATTATCTTATTATATAAATTTGGTCAAACTTGAAAATTTTGACCGTCCAAGATTTTTGGAATGACTTATAGTTTGGGACAGAGGGAATACAAGACATGCATACTTGTAGCACAACTGGTTGTATGATGGAAAATAGTCTATTGTACGTTTGTGAATGTTGGATTCACACCTGCCCTACCTCCGCACTTGTGCAGGGGAATGGCGAGGGTCGTCAACTGTCGGAACCAAAAGCGAAGGGTGCAAAATAACGGGACAAAAAGCGAAGGTGCAAATGAGGAACAGTGGTGCTCTGGCTCTATTCCCCAAAAATCTTGTCCATTACACTGTTCATCCCTTGGTATTTATAGGGAATGCCAAGGGACATAGACCAAATTATAATAGAGTACAAGAAAGATTCCCTAGCGCTGTACAGCGGAAGGGCAGGATCGTACAAACGCAGCCAGTGTGGAAACCCTAGCCCGCCTTCCGCGTGTCCGCCGCCACCTGGTCCGTGCGCACCCTCTCAAGAACGCAAGGGTTAACCTTCGACATGTGAACCATCGCTTCAAGCCGCGAAGCCCGCGTTCGCCTGCCGCCCATTAAGCTTGACGTTTCTTCCGGGGTGCAACATAGTGAGGGTTACGCATCGTGTCCTTCACGCCTCTTGCCTGCAAGAAACAGCAAACTCCAGCGAGGGTCGAGCCAACATCCGAAGGTTAGATAAGCAGCCGAGGGACACGACGAAAGACTTTAAGCTTTTGCGAGAGTATGCAGGATACGCGAGGGTTGTTTCCTGTGTCAGCCTACATGACGTCACGGCCGAGGGTTCCTTCCCCCAATAGTAGCCCCTCGATGGCTTAGATCTAAAAACAATCTTTAGGCCCAAGCAGCGCCTTTTGCTCGAAAACAAAGAGTGCCCCCGGCGCAGCGATGCCCGCGGCTGCTTGTGGGCCGGGCCGTCTATTTTGCTATTGTTACTGTGCGTTTCGTTTTTTGTGCCATGTTTTCGGGGGCCGTGCTGATTTTGTCGGGTTGGGTGGCTGGCCCCTTGGTCTATAAATAGTTAGGGTTGGTGGGTGTTTGAAGTGTGCCATCCTTTTGCTCTAGCCACCCTGCTGCCGTGATTTTCTTGTTGCGAAGGTTTGTTAAGTCGCCTGCGAAGGTTTAGTGGCTTGTAAGTTCCGTGAGGGTTAGAGCTAGAGAGATGGCCAGGTCAAAAGAGACTGCTCGTGTTGCGTCTCCATCTGCTGTGGACAACGGCGTGACCTTTGAGTTTGGACTTAGTCGGGTTTGCAACTCGGACCTGGCGTCCTACGTTAGGCGAGGCTGGATTGAAGATGGAAAGGCGAGGGCCAGCGCCGGAGAGACTGTTCCGAAGCCTGAGGCCGACGAGGTTGTGTATTTGAAGAGTTCTTTGAAGCTGGTCTGCGTTTTCCAGTGATTTCTTTTGTGACTTTGGTGCTTCAATGTTTTAAGTTGAAATTCCATCAGCTGACTCCTTCGTGCTTTACGAAGTTATCCATTTATCCATTTTCGTGTGGGCTTGTTGTTCCCTGGGTGTGGCTCCACACGTCGAAGGTTTCTTGCGGACTCACCGTGTTCACATGTAGCCAAGGAAGATTACGGACAACGAGGGCAACGTCAGTTTTGGCCAGTTTGCGGTGTACACGTTCTGCCATCGGCTGGTTCGGAGCTTCCCGTACAGGCTCAGAAGAATAAATGGACGAGCGGGTGGCAGGAGCATTGGTTTTATTATAAGCTTAGCGGAGCTGCTGATCTTTGCGGTGAGCTTCCGCCCCTCGGAGATGTGAGTGCCGAGGCCTTGATGACTGCTGAGGCACATGTGGTTGTGGACTGCCTTAGGGTGATTGCTCGCTCTCAGTGCGCTCGAGACTTGGTAGAGGAGTACTGTTGCGCTAAGGTTTGGCCCTCTGCCCGGTGGCAAGCCTGGTTTGCCATTGAGGACAATTCTGCCTATGAGGCGAGGGGTTTGAAGAAACTAAAGCTGGGTTTGAACAAGATCTGGGAGAGTACTCTCAAGAAATTTCCTAGTCGGAAAACTAGCGTGAGCGTCTGAGCTGTTCTGAAACGGGTTCAGCAAACTGTTGAGATTCTTGTCGGAAAGTTGTCGACCCTCAAGGTTAAGGCCATTCATAGTGCTGTGGGGAGCGGTGGCCGAGTCAATAGGCTCTTCGACATGCTTGGGGTCTCGTACCCTGATTGGCCCGCACCTTCGAGCGAGGATGGGCCAAAACAGAGAAAATGCACGTCCGCGGGGAGAGGGAGGTTGTTTCATGGCCGAGTAGGGGGGCGGACGGCGGCAGCGCTGGCGTCGGCCGAGTCAAAACATTGACTACGAAGGTTGTTGTGGCATCGGGCGCTGCCGGCACCTCCTCTTCCTCGGCCATCGTATCAGCGACGGGTGGCCGAGGTTTGGCCAAGGTCGGGGGGCATGTACCGCGCGTCGACAGGATTGGAGCTCTGATCCAGATTTCAGATGACGAAGGTGCCTCCGATGATGATGAAAGGAGGGAGGGAGAGAAAGAGGCGGAGAAAGAGGCCGGCACTGAGGATGATTCGTCTGATGAGGTCAGCGACACCTCCGGTGACGAGGGTGACTCGGACGAAGAGGTGTCCATTGGTGATGACCGTGGGAAGGCGGTTGGCTCATCTTGCGCTGATGCTGAAGCTACCCGCAATATTGATGAGATGCTGCGGGACCTCAAGCCTGAGAGTCCGCGCGAGGGTCAGTGCCCGAGTTCGCGGGGTCGCATATCTAGGTTAACGGTTTTCAGGTGAAAGGCGACCTTGAATCGGAACGAAACCCTGGTAAAAGGCCATATGGCGAAGCTAGCCGGTTTAGTCTTCCTTACTTTGCCAAGAAGGTTGGGGTTTCGGATCCGGCAACGGAGCTCTTTACGAGTCCGGACCTTCGGGAGTGCCATTTGCAATGCATTCCAGAGGAAAGGCATTTTCTTGGCTGAGTGTTTGGTCGTGTCTGTGTGCCGGAGGCCGAGCTTCGATTGGTCAACAACCATTGGACGAGCTTCATGATGATATGGATGTTAAGCTAGCTGAGTTGATGCTTCTCAATCGGTATGCGCGCCGAAGGGCAGGTTTAAACAATGACTATCTATGCAACCGGTTGGCCGAGGTTGAGAAAGAAAATAAAGACCTTCGCCAAGGTTTGGACAACAAAGAAATTGAGCTTAAAGGAGCTTTGGAGAAGTTAAGAAAACCTGAGAGGAAGCGCAGGAGGTTGTGAGCCGTAACGCTGAGCTGTTATCTACCTGCCGTGATAAGGACAAAGACTTGACCTCTGCGAAGAGTCGCATAGAAGAACTGACCTCGGAGTTGGCTTCTCAGTCAAAGGCGTGGTGGTAGAAGAGCATGAGGAAGATTAAGGACAAAGGTGACACCTGCTTGACTGAAGCCGGCGGCTCTGCCGGGGAGCCACTGTCTGCTGCTAATGCGGAGGCCTTCGAAGGTTGGCTAAGTAATGAGCTTGATGTTTTAGCTCATTGGTTGGAAATGCAGCCGACTTTGGGGTGTTGACACTTCTTAATGCAATTGCTTATAATAAACTTTGATAAACTGATTCTAGCAAAAGCCTTCAGAAATGTACAGGACACTCCTAGCATCACTTAATGTCAAGTTGTCATCCCCAACATGATACTAGAAATGTAAATTATATGTGACACTAGCTCAAAAGATCTAAACAAATATTTATCCCGCAAGCACACAGATAAATATACCTGTTGTAGCAGCATTTCACCCAAGGTATCTAGGTATCGTTATTTATATTTAACCGAAGATAGTAACGAAGCTGGGAACTAATAAATAAATATGATTCAAAGGTAGCAGAGATTATTATCATTCATTCATTCACTACTCACATGTCTAAGCAGGGGTAGACAAGGTAAAGATAAATAATAATGATAATGATAACAGCGGGAATTCTAGAGATAGAGCGAACTACATAGATCAAGCAGAGAGTCAGGAGATTATTAAGAGATTCGAATCCTAAGTTATTTCACATTTACTAAGCCTAGTGATTACTCTAGTTAATATACAATCATTTATAGCTAATTAATCTATCATCCATGATCAAGGGACATTACTAAATTAGAATCAAGAACAAAGTAATGAATTCTAACATGCAACCGCGTCCTACTAAGATCTACACTCGGGGGGGGGGGACTACAAAGGACTCACAGGACTGTCACTCCTGCGATCTACCTCTCGACCCGGAGCATAGGATGTATTCGCAGGTAAACTTAGCCTAAACACCATGTTTACACCAGTTTGACCACTTAACTCTATCCAAATAAAGCTAAGTACTTTACGAACATGATCATAACTCTATCATAATCAGATCTATATTAAATATATAACTAGAATAAACTCCAAAACTGAATAAACTGAAATAAATATTAAAGTAGCACAAAGTCGAATAAAGATACAATTACCGAGTCTTCGACAATGATCCGGAGACTCAGACGAAGCTTCTAGCCGGGTATGCCGACAAAGTTGCCTGCATCTACTTGAATCTAACTAGACTAAACTCTAATCTTGATGTAGAGCTCTACTCTCTCTCTAGAAACCCTAATTTCTGTCTTGCCTTCTGATTTTCATCTGCTTCTGCTTTGAGGGGGGTCAGGGGTCTGGTTATATAGCCCTGGGCATGGATCGTGATCGTTGGATCAAACCGACTTGAGGTACGGTCGAGATGCATCCTAGAGGTCGGTGGAAATAGCTGGTAGAAGACGGAGGCGTGAGGGCTCTGTGGACGACCGACCGGTGGGCCCTGTGGGACCGGTCGGTCCCACAGGTAAGCCTCCTGTGGTGCCCCGTCTCGTGGTGTCTTGTGGTGTCCTCTGGAGTCTTCTAGAAATATCCCGACGTGGCGGTGAAGAAATCTGCATCGGGTTCCTTCTTGGGGAAGCAATGTGGTTGGTTTTCCTGTTTAATCCCTGGAAAATGTAGAATCACCAAAACTCGTGGAATTTGTTAGTTTAAACCTCCTATTTCTAAGTTGGCAATCCTTTTTAACAATTTATACAAGTCTTGTTGACGTAAATCATCGATAGTTAAAGAGACGTCAACAGGGGCTACGCCGGAGCTTTAGCTATGGCCGGTACTCTTCGCCAGGCGGACTACGAGCACCTTCGCAAGATTAGGAAACCGAGCCACGTTTTCCCGACGGTTGACGACGTGCGTAAAATGAGGTTGATGACGCGGAGGATCAAAATTGTGCGATGCGCTTGCTTCGCAGATTCTGGATTGCTGGAGGGGGGCGTGCACTTGCCTTCGAAGAGGCTGCCGAAGCTACACGTGAGGTTTGTGATATCGGAATACATTTGAAAGTGTTATTATTCATTTTTGGTTAGTATTCATTTCTGTGTCCCTCCCGCGCATTTTCCAGCGGCATCGGAGCGCGAGATGCGCATGCTTCGTCTGCTGCGACTGGTGATGTGGCTGGTTGCTCCAAGGTCGCACCTGCGCACAGCTCTGCGATGTTCCTCGAGTTGAAGAGTTCCCTCGGCCGAAGAGGCCCCTACCACTATGGTGTCTACTGTTGAGGAATCAGCTGAGGTCATAGCAACTGCTGCTGACCAAGCAACGGCGGGGGCCGCTGCAACTAGCGAGGCTGAGGCGGAGGAGCATGAGGATTCCGAGCAGTGTGAGCTACTAGGGACGATTGTAAAAGAGGTCATTTGTAAAAATTTTGCGAGGGGAGTGTGCTGATGTAACTACTAAGAATTTGTTTGTCTGTTTGACGATGCAGGTTCCTGATGGAACCGTGCTTGAGGTGTTTGATGTGACGCCTCTCACGTTAAACTATCAAGATATTTTATAACTGGTAATCATGGGCTCGAGCTAACTCAACACTCTTCGCTGTCCTTTGAGCGTTTTTTTGTGGTCGAAGGTGAAGAGGTATGATTTAAAGAACAGTCGATCGAGTTGTTTTTGGGCGTGACGCGGATTATACGATCGGCAAGCTACGCGTTTTTTGTTTAGTCTTCTTCGCAACCCGTTGTTGATGACGACATTGATGAGAAGACGGCTCTGATTATTTGTTTGGGCGTAGTAACCTTGAAAGGGTCCAGACGATTCTCTTGTAATTCCGAAGAGGAACCTTTAGAGAGTGGTGACGTGGCTCGTCGGTATATGTATAGGCGAGGGTGTTACCCGGGAGCTGCCAATTGTGCCTGCGGCTCTTTATTGTGGGGACCCATTGTCCCGATAGAGACGGGGTTTGAAGTTGAAGGCGAGGGTTGTAAAGATGTATTGTTAATTGAGGATGGTGGGGATTCCTTGTAAATTTATACTTTCCAGAAAGAGTATATTATGTTGTGGTGAATTTATAGTTTGTGTAGGGAGTTATAAAATTGTTTAGCCCAGTTGTGTCTCATTTTTGGCAATTGATAAAGAATGGCTTTTGTCCTTCGCTGACTTTTGGCGGAGCTCGCTTTATCGCTTAAGAACTGTGCTTTGGAAAGCAGCGACACCCCTTCTTTTTGCGAGGCTCGCTTAACGTTTATGTATACTGTTTTTACCAAAACAGCGATGTCCCGTTTCCTTTTTGCGAGGCTCGCTTAACGTTTATGTAAGCTGGTTTTAGGAAAACAGCGATGCCCCTTTCCTTTTTGCGAGGCTCGCTTAACGTTTATGTATGCTGATTTTTGGAAAACAGCGACGCCCCCTTTCCTTTTTGCGAGGCTCACTTAACGTTTATGTAAACTGTTTTTAGCAAAACAGCGACGCTCCCTTTCCTTTTTGCGAGGCTTGCTTAATGTTTATGTAAGTTGTTTTTAGTAAAACAGCGACGCCCCCTTTTCTTTTTGCGAGGCTCGCTTAACGTTTATGTATGCTGATTTTTGGGAAAACAGCGACGCCCCCTTTCCTTTTTGCGAGGCTCGCTTAACGTTTATGTAAACTGTTTTTAGGAAACAGCGACGCCCCCTTTTCTTTTTGCGAGGCTCGCTTAACGTTTATGTATGCTGATTTTTGGGAAAACAGCGACGCCCCCTTTCCTTTTTGCGAGACTCGTTTAACGTTTATTTAAGCTATTTTTAGGAAAACAGCGACACCCCTTTTTTTGCGAGGCTCGCTTAACGTCTATGTATGCTGATTTTTGGGAAAACAGCGACGCCCCCTTTCCTTTTTGCGAGGCTCGCTTAACGTTTATGTAAGCTGTTTTTAGGAAAACAGCGACGCCCCCTTTTCTTTTTGCGAGGCTCGCTTAACGTTTATGTATGTTGATTTTTGGGAAAACAGCGACGCCCCCTTTCCTTTTTGCGAGGCTCGCTTAACGTTCATGTAAGCTGTTTTAAGGAAAACAGCGACGCCCCCTTTTCTTTTTGCGAGGCTCGCTTAACGTTTATGTAAGCTGTTTTTAGGAAAACAGCGACGCCCCCTTTCCGTTTTGCGATGCTCGCTTAACGTTTATGTATGCTGTTTTTAGTGCTTGACTTTTTGGACTTCGCACCTCCCGTTGTATGAGGTGGAGGTGAAGTTTGCTTTGCAAGCCCCTGGCATTTTACGAGGGGGCTTGCGTTTTTAGACTTCGCGCCTCCCCTTTTTCTTAGGTGGAGGTGAAGTTTGCTTTACAAGCCCCTGACATTTCTGCGTGGGTGCTTGCATTTTTGGACTTCGCGCCTCCCCTTTTCTTAGGTGGAGGTGAAGTTTGCTTTACAAGCCCCTGGCATTTCTGCGAGGGTACTTGCATTTTTGGGGCTTCGCGCCTCCCCTTTTCTTAGGTGGAGGTGAAGTTTGTTTTACAAGCCTCTGGCGTTTCTGCGAGGGTACTTGCATTTTTTGGACTTCGCGCCTCCCCTTTCTTAGGTGGAGGTGAAGTTTGCTTTGCAAGTTTGTTACGAAAAAGTTTGTGTTTTGAAGCAATCTTCGGGTGGTTTACATCGATTATAAGCACTCTTGAATAAGAGTTGCTTTTATCGATGTTTATAGAAAAACGAAGGATTTTTTGGGGGTTGTTGCTTGTATTAAGGATCTGGATACTGCCTCGTTAAAAACCTTACGCCCCTTCATAAGGAAAAAGAGTGCAGCTCCTTTGTGTTTGGTTACAAGCATGGTGCTGATAAACATGAAAGGTAAAAGGCAAATTACATGCTGCGAGAGCTCGCTAAGGCTCCGCTATGGGTAGAATTTGCGAAGGTCATCAACATCCAGGTATGTGGCAGGTTGTTTCCTTCGCTATCAGAGAGTGGTAGGATCCAGGGCGATTGCATTCTGTTATCAAGTATGGCCCAGTCCATTTTGGCTGAAATTTTCCCGCCATTTGGCGTTTTGTTTCCAAATGAGGACGAGGTCACCCTTCTTCAAGTTTTTTATTCTCACCATTTTGTCTCTCCTTTTTTGGTTTCTTCTAGATACTTGCGAAGGTTGTGCACTGCGTTGCATCTCGTTTCCTCAAGCAAATCTTTATCAAGCAGCTGGTTTGTTCATCTGATTCGAGGGTTGTTCTGAGAGAGCCATGTTTCAATTCTTCTGGTAACACGGCTTCTTCCCCAAATAGAAGCCTAAAAGGTGTGAATTTGGTGACTCTACATTCCGAAGTGTTATGGGACAAGGTGACCGAGGTTAGCTCTTCCGCCCATTTTCCTTTGGGTCTGCATTGTAGTTTTTTGGATATTGCTTGAAAAATTGTTGCATTAGCTCTTTCAACGAGGCCATTGGATTGGCGGTGCCGGACTGAGGCGAAGCACAAATTGTTCCAATTTGAGCGCAGAATTCCTTGAAGACCTCGCTGTCAAATTGAGTGTCGTTGTCGACGGTTAGGTGTTTGGGAACTCCGAACCGACAAACTATTTGCTGCCAAAAAAACTTTTTCACGGCTAGGGAAAGTGATCATAGAAGCCAACGGTTTAGTTTCAATCCACTTGTGAAATATTCCACAGCTACCACTGCGTAACGAAGGTTTCCTGGAGCTGTGGTAGTGGACGACGAGATCCATGCCCATCTTGCAAGGGCCATGTTGGGCATATCAGAGTTATTGGGGGCACCTGGGGGCGTTTGTGTTTTTGCTGTTTAGTTGGCACCCTCGCAGTGCTTGACAATATCTTGTGAATCTCGTAATGTTGTTGGCCAAAAGAAACCTTGTCGGAAAGCTTTTCCAACTAGCGCCCTTGGGCCATTATGGGAGCCACAGATACCTTCGTGAATGAGTTTGAGTATGTCCTTTCCTTGGTCCTGTGACACGCATTTTAGCCATGGGGAGGTCACGAGGCTTTGAACAATGTGTTGTCCATTATTTTATATCCTCGAGCTCTTTGACTGAGCCTGTTTTCTTCCTCTTTGGAGTCGGGTTCGTGCAACCCGTTGATATAGGCCATGATTGAGGCTCTTCAATCTCGCTCTGAATTGCATTGATCAGCTTCGCAGTTTTTCAGAGGCTTCGATGGCTGATTGTGTGGTACCTCGTAAAACACGTCAGGGGGTAGCTGTGTTGTTGTGCTGCTGCTTTGGCCAGATTGTTTGCCTCGCTTCTCGTATCTCGGTATTGCTTTTAGTTATGCCGAGGAAGAAAGATTCTAACTTCGGACATATTGGAAGTACTTTTGCAGCTCTAAATCTCTGCTTGTAATTTTTCTCGATGTGACCCGCAATGACATGGGAATCTGTGTTGATGACTGCCCTTCGAACTGACAATTGTTGAAGTCTTGAAAGTGTCAGTACTACAGCTCATATTCTACGAAATTATGTGCACTTGAAGAGTCGTCTTTTAGCGTATCTTAGCTTCGACCCAGATGGCGAAACTAGGATAGACGAGGCTCTGCTCCAGCTGCTCCCCAGGCTCCATTGACATACACTGTCCAAAAAGGATCTGTTTTGACTCCATCTCTACGAGGGTCTGGAGTCCATTCGGCTATGAATCTGCTAGGGCCTGTGATTGAGTTGTTCTTCCCACGAAGGTTATGTTGTAGCTGTTCAGTTCGACTGCCCATTTTGCTATTTTGCCGATGCCTCATTGTTCTTGAATATGTTTTCGAGGGGGTATGTTGAGGGTACTTGGATCTCGTATGCCTAGAAATAGTGCTTTAGCTTTCTTGACGCCATGACCATGGCGTACGCTATCTTCTCGAGCTCTGAGTAGTTTCGCTTGGGGGCCCTCGAGGGTTTCTGACACATAGTAGATTGGGGCCTGCCTGGGTTTGCTGTTTTCGTGCACCACTTTGATCAGCACCGCGCTGGCTGCATGGGGCGAAGCTGCCACGTACAGCAGTAGCAGGTCGCCTTTGCTAGGGCTGGTCAAGACGGTCAAGTTGGTGAGATATTTTTTCAAATCCTCGAAGGCTTTCACTTGTCGAGGTCCCCAATTGAATGGAGCGGTGCTTCTCAAAGTTTCAAAGAAAGGTAACCCTCGCTCAGCTGATCTGGAGATGAACCTGCTGAGTGCTGCTAAGCGCCCTGACAATCGCTGAGCTGCTTTTTTGTTCATTGGTGGTTCCATATTGATGATGGCATCAATTTTCTCTAGGTTTGCTTCGATTCCCCTTGCTGAGACAATACAGCCTAGCAGTTCTTCACTGACTCCGAAGACACATTTTTAGGATTCAGCTTCAACCCGGCAGACCGAAGGTGCTGAACACTCTTGCCAGATCGGATATGTGACTTTTCTTTGTTGGCTTTGAACTATCAGATCATCGACATAAGTGGAGATGGCATGCTCGTCTTGAAGACGTCGAATGTCATGCGAGCGAAGGTAGAACCTGCGTTTCTTAAGCCTTATGCCATTTTCGGAAACAAAAAGTGCCCGAGGGTGTGATGAAGCTTGTTTTTCCTTCGTCGTCCTCATTCATCCAGATTTGATGGTATCCCGAAAAGCAATCAAGGAGAGAAAGCATCTGACAACCAGCTGCTCTGTCTATCAAGGTGCTTATGTTTGGAAGAGAAAAATCGTCCTTCGGGCAGGCTTGTTTACAGCATGTGAAGTCTACGCACATTCTCCACTTCTTGTTCTTTTTCTAGACTAGGACCACCTTTGAAGCCATGATGGATATTTGACGGGGCGGATGACCCTGCATCCAAAAGTCTTTTTACCTCTGCCCTCGCTGCCTTTTCCTTTCTTCTGACATTTTGCGGAGCTTTTTTTGCCTTGACTGGACGATACCCCCTGTTTTACGTTCAGGCTATGCTCAATCAAAGATCTGTTCACGCCCTTGAGGTCCTCCGCAGACCAAGCGAAGTCTCTGAGTTCTCTTTGAGAAAATGGACAAGGTTGTTTCTGCCTGTGTGTCGAGGTGGGCTGAGATGATTACTTTTCCTTTCGGAATTGCCCTCAAAGAGCTGGACTTGTTTGGTTTCTTCTTTTCTTGGGCGATGCTCTTATTTGGTCACAATTGCTTCACCTTCGCTGCCGAGGTTTTGTTGTTGGAGGCTTTGTTAAATTTTGGACATTGCGTTGCCCAGGTGCTACTGTCCCCTCAGCGGCTCTTGCAACATCTTGATCTCTGTACACTGCAACAACCCCCTTCGGAGCAGGAAGCTTCATGCAAAGGTATGCAGGATGAATGACTGCATTGAGGCATTTGTGACGCCTTGACCAAATATTGCATTGTAAGGATAGAACATGTCAACCACGTCGAAGGTTATGTGCTCTGTTCTGCAGTTCACTTGGTCTCCAAAGGTTACAGGCAGAGAGATTTTTCCAACAGGTCTTACTTGCTGACCGCCGAAGCCGTATAGGGGTTGCCAGCGGGTTGCAGAGATTTCTTTCTGTCAAGCTTCATGCTATCAGAAGGTTGAGGCGAACAGAATGTCCGCAGAGCTTCCTGTGTCGACCAAGATTTTTGGTGACTGTCCACCCTGCTAGATTAGTTTCGATCACCATAGCGTTAGTGTGAGGGTAATCCCTTAACTTCATGTCACCAGATCGAAGGTTATTGGGATGTGGGACCATCGCCCAAATTTGTGCGGTCCTTCGACGGCTACATGATGCACTCTTCTGGTATGTTCTTTTCTTTGCCTTTTGTTGCCATGGTCTTCGTTGGAGCCCTCGGTGATGGCGAGTTTTACACCGAAGGTTGATGTTGTGGGTTTTTATGGTTGTTTTGGGTTTGGGCTTCGGGTTTGACAGGTTGGGGGGCTGGCAAAGCTGGTATTAGGGGCGGTGGTGTGTAAAGCGTTGGTTGTTTGCTGGTTGGTTTGGGTTTGAGGTGTTGCTGGGAATGAAATGGTGTATGGTGGGTTTTGGCGTTGAGGAACGGTGGTGGGATGGAAAGGGGTATGATTGTAATGGGAGTGATTGCGTAGAAAGGTTAGGGTTGGTGTGAAGGTAAGCCGTAGTTGATAGGGTTTATTGTTTGCAGGGTTGGGTTGGGTTGAAGTTTTGCTTTCTGCATGATTGATGGTTCCTGTTTTTCTGCTGATGTGGCCATTTTGGACTCCTGGTTATCTTTTCCCTTTGCGAAGCACTCGCATTGTTTGGTTGGTTGTGTGCCCCTTTCCTGGGCCACAAATGGCAGTACATTTTGGCCGGGTCCTTTTGTTGGTTTCTTTTTTGTCAGGCGGGGTGGGAATCCATGCGGATTTCGGTTGCCCGAAGGTTTGAGTGCCCCTTTTGTGGTCTTCGGGTGGATCTGCCTTGTGATTGCACCGATGTTACTCGGCTCTTGGTGAGGGTTGCTACTTTCTCTTGCTTGGGGCCTCGACTGTTGGTTTCTGTTGTGCCCTTCGGGCGTCTGACTTTGATCTGAAATCCATGTCCGCTCTACAATATCTTTTCCATTGTTCGTGTAGCTCCTCTATAGAGTTTGTCAGCTTCCCTGGCAAACTTTGAAGAGCATCTGGGCCTGACGCAGACCGCTGACTGCTGCAAGGATTACGGCCTCGTCGGACATCCCCGAGTTCTTGCTCTGATTTGGATGAACCTTCGCCAGTAGTCTTGTAATGGTTTCACGCTCTTCTTGTTTGCAGTTGAACAAGTCGATGGGGTTGATGGGGCTGCTGTGATACCCCTTAAAGTTTGTGCAGAGCTTGTCTCTGAGGTTGGCCCAGGAATCCACGGTTCTGGGGCGGAGGTTGTTGTACCAAGTCTGCGCGATGTCGCGAAGGATGATTCCGAAGGACTTCGCCATTGTTGATTCATCTCCGCCTGCTGCGGCCCACTGCCGCTTCATAACTCATTATGAATTGGCGAGGGTCAGTAAGTCCGTCATAACGGGTAGATTTGGGATTGTAGCATGGTGGCCAGGGTTGGGTTTGCAGTATCTGGGAAAGTGGTGATCTTGGGTCGTAGGGCATCTGGTGTTGTTGGGCCCTCCGCTGGTTGCGAAGGTTTGGCTCTCTCTCATTTGGGTGGACTTGGCAAAAATTTGGTGGTCTCTCAGGTATGGGTTGTTTTGGTAATTTGGTGGTGGCGAGGGTGGTGGTGGTTGACGGGCCGTTGCCCTGACCCTGCTCGACATTCTCCTCTTGGAGTGGCGGCATTTTGCCTATCATTCCATTCCTCTTCCTCGGCTTCGGCCAAGGCTGCTGCGAGGGACTCCTCCATTCGGCGAAGCTGCTCTCTTGCTTCATCTGCCTTTTGCCTGATGAGGCGCAACCGGTTATGCCTTTCAAGCTGGTCTGGGCGCCTCTTTTTCTCCTGCAATTCAGCTTGAAGTCTTTCCAAGGCCTCGAGGCCCAACTCTTCTTCGTCTCCTCCCTCACCTTCTCCGGAGGTGTGTCGGGCGGCTGTGGTACCAGCCGGCGTGAGGGCCCAGGACCTCTGTCTCCGGAGCGACTTCTTCTGCTCCCGAAGGCTCTACGTTCTCTTCGATGGGTTGAATGGTCACCGTGGCCTCTCTGGTTGTGCGATGGTCTCTAGTTGAGGAGGCCCTTCTATTTTCGGCCATTACGAACTCCGTCCCCACGGACGGCGCCAACTGTTGGATTCACACTGCCCTACCTCCGCACTCGTGCAGGGAAGTGGCGAGGGTGTCAACCGTCGGAACCAAAAGCGAAGGGTGCAAAATAACGGGACAAAAAGCGAAGGTGCAAATGAGGAACAGTGGTGCTCTGGCTCTATTCCCCCAAAATCCTGTCCATTACACTGTTCATCCCTTGGTATTTATAGGGAATGCCAAGGGACATAGACCAAATTACAATAGAGTACAAGAAAGATTCCCTAGCGCTGTACAGCGGAAGGGAAGGATCGTACAAACGCAGCCAGTGTGGAAACCCTAGCCCGCCTTCCTTCCGCGTGTCCGCCGCCACCTGGTCCGTGCGCACCCCCTCGCAGGAACGCGAGGGTTAACCTTCGACATGTGAACTATCGCTTCAAGCCGCGGGCCGCGTTCGCCTGCCGCCCATTAAGCTTGACGTTTCTTTCTTCCGGGGGTGTGCACACGTGAGGGTTACACATCGTGTCCTTCACGCCTCTTGCCTGCAAAAACAGCAAACTCCGGCAAGGGTCGAGCCAACATCCGAAGGTTAGATAAGCAGCCGAGGGACGCGGCGAAAGACTTTAAGCTTTTGCGAGAGTATGCAGGATACGCGAGGGTTGTTTCCTGTGTCAGCCTGCGTGACGTCACGGCCGAGGGTTCCTTCCCCCAACAGTGAACTATCGTGGTAGTATGATTTTTCTCCACGAAATTCAAAACCAGATATGGTTCAAAGTGGTTTTTGTCATTTTTATTTAGTTAAAAAATCAGTAAATACATAGTAAGGTTTTTAAATCATTAAAAATGTCTGTAAGTTTTTTTATTTATGAGAAAATGCTAGATATATTGGGGATTGAAGAATACAAAAAATATTTTGGACCTTGGGAAAATATCTCAAAAAGTTTTCGACAAATATTTGATAAGGTTTTAAATCATCGAAAATGTCTCTAAGTTTTTCAAATTTCTGAGAACAATTCTATTGTTTATTGGGATACGTAGAATCCAAATAAGATATTTATACCTCATAAAATATCTCTAGATGCTTCAAAAATTATATGATTAAAGAAAAAAATAGAAAAAATATCTAGAATATCCACAAAATATTCTAATAAAATAGTAGATCTCATGAAATTTATATGTTTTGAACTTTTTTTCTTTTTGCAAAAATAATAATACACAACTAGCATGAATACATTAAACTTTATTGTATGTTGCATTGATGCTGGTCGCAACTCATATTTTTCCAGTGAAATTGTTTAGAACATGTTAATACATAGATTAGGATGTCTTGTGAATTTTCTAGATTTTTGGATATTTTCCCCATTTTCTTAGAGAAAAAATATTTTTTTGAAACTTTTAATGAGTTTTATATAGTTTATTTCGAATTGTTGTGTCATAGTCTATCTCTAGGATCTTTTGTAATTCTTAAAAGCTTAGGAGACATTTTATGTGATTTAAAATTCGTATATGGTGTTTAGCAGTATTTTTAACTAAAAAGGAGTACATAATCACTTTATATCATGGAGGGAGGTAATTTGAACGGTTTTGCGAGGTTTGGGGTAAGATTCCACTGCAATAGTTTAAAAAGGTAAAATGGACTTTTTCGTTGCATTGCATGATGTATCCAAATGGTGAGTTTCTTATTGGGCCAGTTCGTGCATGGGCGGAGCAGGCCCATAGTTGGGCCTTGGTTTCTCTCCGTATTGGTGGTAGCTTTTGTAGCAGTAAAATCGAAATGGTATAGCGGGGAGTGTCGTGTCCTCGTCGACCTAAATAAATGGATAACAAACACTATATATATTGAAACGCTCTCTCCCTTGAGCTGATCGAGGCTGAACAAAACATGCTAGTGAAATAAATGAAGTGCATATGTACGCACGGTGAGCTTTGCGCGTGGTTGGCATGCAGTCGCTGTCAGCATGTTTCACACCGCTGCATACATTTGGAATAAACAAGCTTTCGCCATGAAAGGGATGTGACCACGTACACGCAATCATCGATGCAACCAACGCCTTGCCCATGATGCATGCATGCATCAACACTTGAACAGAGAGAGAGAGACAGAGACATGAACCGGTCTTATTATGAAGTCTCGTCCTGCACGGTACCAATAAGTCTGTAACTGTACCGTGCCATGCCTGCAGATCGAGTGCATATGCTGGCGGCTGCAGATGTGTTGTTTTCTAGCTAGGACTAGGAATATATATTATGATCATATCGACATGCATGCATGCAAATGAAACCTGAGCGGGCCGGCATGCATATCCATATATGTCGTGTCGACCTTGCATCATGTTGCATCATTTCGATCGGTCGGATCGGAAACCATGCATTGCGTGTGGTTCATTCATCAACTGTTGTTTGTAGATCCAAGGACAGCAACAACAAAGAAAAAAAGGGGGCAACAGCAGTTTCTTACGTGAAAGTGACGTGCATATGTGTGCACAAGGCAATGCAACAAGGCTCATACTATATGCAAGCTTTATTATATTATTATTGCTGCCAACAGACATACATGGCGCATGCAACGTCCTCATGACCCCTTTTTGTTTCCTAGCTACTGTAGCTTTTTCAGTGCAGACTGGAGTACGTGCATCATCGATCGATCGGGGCAAATTTTACAAAACAACTAGCTAATAAAAAAGAGAATTAAAGATGGAAAATTAATATAAAGACGAAAAAAAAGTGAAAGTTAGAGGGGCGCATGCAGCGGCAGGACGGGCGGGGGAAATTTACATCTTCAGCACCTAGAGGCGCTACATGAAAATTCGTGCGTACATGTACGTACGTTGAGGCCGGCCGGGTTTGTTGCTGCTGTTGCTGTTGCTGTGGGGAGACTGCTATTTATGTATATACATGCCGCTTTGATTGTGTACACGGCGGCACGTATATATGGCCGGACGACTACTTGATGGCCTTATTATTGGCGCCATTGTAGCAAAAATGGCGATGGAACTCTCCACCGATGCAGCATTTCAGCCTCAGGAAACTCGGCTCCTTTGGCACCGTCAGAGGCCGAGTCGACCTGCACGACCACATACAGTAAAAACAAAAGTAATTCAAGTTACACACATACTCCCTCCGTATCGCAAATAGAAGACGTTTTGGAAAAGATTTCGGTCAAACATTGAGAATATAAATCATGAATGACTTTTAAATTATTGAGTTTAAAAATATAAAATTATATAAATAAATTTATCTTGAAAAGTATTTTCATAAAAGTATATATATCACTTTACAACAAATATTTTTAAAGAAATAAATGGTCAAAGTTATACTTTGAAACCGTGTCGCTGTCCTAAACGTCTTCTATTTGTGATACGGAGGGAGTACGGAGTACTCGTAGGCATTAATAACTGGACGCATGCAACGTACAATTGATTGATTTCAATTGTTTCATATATATTCAATTAACAAGCAGGCCGCATATGCATCTTTTTGTGAAAAAAACAGCAACGTAAATATATATTATTATATTGTTGATAACGTTAATTAGAGGCTGGGAGTACGTGCTAATAATAGAAATATTTCATCTTCAGAGAATAAATTAAAACCAGTCCTGCATGCTGATCATTATTGTAGAGTTTGAAAATTGGTGTTTATCTTATTTATTTGTCCTCAGTTGGCATTATATTGAATAATGCATCACTCTCTAATTAATGTTTTTTCCAAAAAAACTCTCTAATTAATTTGTGTACCTAGAGAACAACCACCATCCAAAAAAGGCAGAGAGTTATTTGGTCCTTCTCATCCCCGCATGTTTGCAAACTTCTAATAACATAGCATTATTATTATTTAGAGTTGTGGTACAGTAGTGTCCTTTAGTTTTTTTGTTAGTATATCATAGACGATAGAACCTGTACGTGTAATGCCGTCTGTCTTCTTTTAGTATTTATTAATTTTTGCACTTTCCTGTTCCTCATATTCGGTTCAGCTGATTATATATTAATGAAAGATTTGGTGAACCAGACCCATTATTGATTATGTTAGGCTATCTATCTTCTAATAACAAGCTCAATATATGCTGTGAGTTCATGATATATGCTCATATTATATGTAATAATTGCCTTTGTGGGTGGAATGGCTTGTCAAATGCTGGCATAAGTTGGGCCTTGGGAACCATCTCTTTCCTCATCAGCTTTATCTCCCGCTCCTCCATCAACTGCATATATATCCACACGCAAAAATTTTATTTCGTGTTTCAAAATACAATGTACATATAAGAACTTAATTTCAGAAAAAAAAAAAGTGTGTATGGGAAACTCCTCTCCTCATGCATGTAGTCAATTATATATATTTATTTACAGTACGTATTAGGTACCTGTGCAAGCTTCTCTTCAAATCTGCGAATGATTTCCTGGGTGTTTATCTTGCTTGCAACCTGGAAGCCGCTCACAAGAAAGTTAGTTAATTAGCTTCTTTGACTTAAATTTGCAGTGGATCGGAGGTAGAATGTCTAATACTATTATAATCTGTGTAATTACTCACCTGATAATTGTAACCAGCACGCCTTATTGCTCTCTCCTCTGTGTGAAGCCTGTTGTAGCTCAGGGGCTGTTCATGTCTCGATGATCTCTGAGATTATTTCAAAGAGAGAGTAACGGTCTTTAAAATTAATTTCTACATACCTTTTCTTTTAGATATGATGCAACTGATTGTAGAGTTAAAAATAGAAGCTTTTAGGTGAACCTTGGGTGAGGTTTGTGCAGTTGATGAAGAACGGCGTTTGCTCTCATCATGAGACAACATGTCTTGATGACCTCCTTTCCGAACATTTTGCTGTTCATTTTTCGTCCACGTGGCTATATATAAATTATCCACTTTAATTAGTTTTGTGAATATTATTACATACTGCACAAGTAAATTAAAATTACAGATCTAGCTATTTTATTAGGTACATATGTACCGAGGTTATATATGATTGTATACTCCCTCCATATTGAAAAGATGACGTTTTGAACAAGGTTTGTGTCAAACATTGAGAATATAAATCATAAATAACTTTTAAATTATTGAGTTTAGAGATGTAAAAATCATATAAATAAATTTGTCTTGAAAAGTACTTTCATAAATATACATATACCACTTTTCAATAAATATTTTTTTAAAACAAGTGGTCAAAGTGATGTTTCGGAGACCGTGTCGCTGTCTGAAACGTCAAGTTTTACAATATGGAGAGAGTATGCTGGCCGCATGAGTTCTAGCTATTTTTTCGGTTGGCATGCAGCATCCCTGACCGTGTCTAACCCTTTCCCTTTGGTGTATATGGGAAACGCAGGGAAATAGCCAGTGTTTTTGACGGAGGTTGAGCACCGATGGCGATGGAAAAGAACTGACATTACATGAAACTGGAGGTTTGCCGAGTGCCAAATATCGGGCACTCGGCAAAGAGCCTCTTTGCCGAGTGCCTGACCACGTGGTACTCGGCAAAGAACGACATTAGGTAGAGGCCACCTTTGCCGAGTGTCCGGCACTCGGTAAAGATGGGCACTCGGTAAAGAGGCCTCTTTGCCTAGAGTCAGGCACTCGGCAAAGAAGGGCACTCGACGAATATTATTAGTTTGTTCATGGAAGAAGAAAAGAGTCATATCATAATGATGTGGATATTCCACCAAAAAATAATTACAGCTGTATTGTGGACCATATATTGTACAGAAAAGGACCATAACGAAACTGCTAAAAGCATGATATCTGTCCCATCCCAACCATCAACCGTTCCTACCTAGTTTGACCATATCTGGATACAAAAGTGGCGTAGGCTCTTGGAAATTAAAGTACCCACCACATAAGTCATTTTCGGACAGCATCTAATACTAAATTGTATTATTTTCCAAAATTAAATATGTTCAAGAAATAGTACTTCCATTATATATAATATTTCAATGCGACGACACCATTATAATATTTTGTGCCATTGTTGACTTCTTTACTGCATATATAGTGTCAAGGAAAAAACATTGTACAACGACCATATGTGTTGTTCCAATGTTTCTTCACTAATCACTATTAGCAGTAGAATAACTTTAGTACATCGACGCATTACTATTGTTGGACATGCTTGAAAGTTTTTTAAAAATTTTGTGGAAACTAATTAAAAAACACACGCTACTAGTTTGTTATTTTGGATGAAAGATACTAGTACATCTCATGGTTCATTTATTTATATATTATCCAAATATCCTTGTATTATGATAATTATGGATGTATTCATTTATTTATTAGTTCATACCTCGGTAGTAGTGTTTTTCTTATGAGGGGGAGATCCTCCTCCATTCCTCACCGGGCTCTTGGGGCCAGTATTAATTGTTGAGCTCTGAATAAACACATTAGTCAAGTAAATAAAACCAACAAACTTAATTAGTTGAACAATCCAAATGATGATAATAATATATATGGAGCTCTTGGTTAATAATAAATTAAGCCCTTCTTCTTGTTAGTTTTATTTAATGATGGCAACGAGAGGTATATATGCAAATTAAAGAGCTCGACAATGAAATAAGGAGGCAAAGAAAATGACACTTGCTTGTGTAAAATAATTCTTTTTTTATTTATTTACTCCTTGTCTCGGAAGCCTTTAACTAACTTGAAAGTAACTTATATAAGAAGAGACAAAAGCCATGCATGTAAGTAAAAAGGACGGCCAAGGAACAAGATATAATAAACACGTTACTCTTCAACTCAACTTGATCAAGGTACGTACGTACGTAATGTTTTTCAAAATAGAAAACAAGCAAAAGTACGTACGTGCGTGGCGTGATGATCAGGGTTAGAAACGAGGAGAAAATAAGCAGAAGGATCTTGGTCGGTCGATACAATGCAGCGCTCTATCATCTCTCAAGCAAGCTAAGCATGGATGATGGACACACATCAAGGCAAGCATCATCTATATTTGCTTCTTCATTCTATAGCGCTAGTTCGTTCTAACCTTAGGGGAAGATGTGGCCTTCCCTTGCCTTCTCCATTTCTCTGGCCATCTGCTCTCTTCTGTTAATGCAATGCAGAGGTTGCAAGAAGTGTGATATGGGGAGCCAATAGTTGCACCAATTTATAGAGCTATAGTAGGTATCACACAATGACAATGCATGGGTGCAAGGACTACTATATAGCAAGCATCCCTAGCTAGCTAAGGTTAGCTTGCTAGATAAGAGGTAGCTAGTAGCCAAAGTGCGTGCAGGGAGCGAGCTGAGAAGAGATTGGTAGCTTTGTTTCACCCGTGCTGTGCCACTTCACAGCCATGTATGTATAATATATATATATATATATATTATATATATATATATATATATATATATATCCCTGATATATAGCTGCTTTCAATAATATAGGGTGTCTATATACCCCTCTATCATCTCAGAATCAGGCTTGTCACACCACGCACAGTGCTATCAATCAGATGATGATATATGACGATATATGAGTGTGTGATGCTCATGCAGGGCCGGCCTTGCATTGTTGTTGTTAATTCCTATCTATCCTACCAACCGTCTGATGAGGCATAGCCATCAAGCAGGGAACCAGGCTAACAAACTTTGAGGTGGCACTGAAACTTCTGAGTCCTGACGTCAATCTGACCCGGCCGGCGGCCCCTATGAATGAAAATCACGAAATCACACGCTAACGGTACGGTGCAAGCAGCTGGCTACCTTGAAGAAGCTTCCAGCGCAGGCAGCATATGCATGCATAATGGTCTTGGGGAACAGTGCAAGCTCTATGATCCTTGAGCTTGAGACCTCGCTCTACTACTAGCTAGTATGCAACAACCTCAACCTCAACATTGCTAGGGCACCAGCCAGCTAGACCGCTTCTCGATCTGTTCGCACGCATGATTGTTACGGCCCATCTTTTTGGCATATTCTCGATCGTGTGGTGGCTAGCTATATGCTTTTTGGCACACAACATACCTGGTAACTGATCGTACGTGCATTTCAAGCTAGCTATAGCTGCTGTTATCCCAGAAGATTAACTCTGTCTATGCATGCTCTGTAAGGAAAGGCTAATATTTCAGATTGCAGGTTTCTAGAGACAGAAACGGAACATGCAGCTAATTCAGATAAACAATTTACAGATATCTGACGCCATTTAGAGCTTCATCAGGTTGCATGCAGATGTGAACAAAAAAAAAAACTTTCAATAAAACTCATTTGAGACTTCAAGCTGACGACGTTGCAGAGCATACATGCTGTGCTGTTTAGTCTGTGATCCCCTAATTAACTCTATTATTCTTTGCATGACAAGATTCCATACTTCAAGTTGCTTCTACTTGGAAGATTTGGCATGCATGAATGGACAGGCTAACAGAACGATCTTGCCTGTTTTTTCATCATCAGTCGACTTTCATGTCGCACTCATTTCTGTTATCTTCCTTATGTTTCAAGATTTGAATAAAGTTGTTCAGAGTGTGACTGATGTTCGATGCATGCACTACTTTGATATGCGACTTGATCTCTTAACGTTATTGTAAACTTGGCATCGATCATCATATGTGGTTTTGTCTATTTGTTTTTTTTTTTTTTTTTTGCTCGCAGAAGATGATTTTTCTCAACTATTCACAAGCAGCATTAGTTTTTGATCTCTCTATCTGATCAAAATCCAATCAAATCACTAAACCGGTTCTCATGTATCTATGGTCATGAAAGTGTCAACTTTGAGAGAAATGTTACACGCCATATATAAATTAGAAATGTATTTATCACTGTATAATTATGTACCTTCAGTTTTTCTAGTGAATCCAAATATCTGTCCAAGCTAGAATAGAAAATGAATAGATAACATATTTACTGCCAAAATCAGCTGACTAGTTTGCTGTCAGTACTCAGTCTCTAAAGTTTGTTATCGTTAGGCTTCTTGTCGACAGCAAAGTGACTCAGTGTGAGCGTCAGGTATGAATAAGCACGCATGAAGCATATGAAGCTTCCTGGTTGCAGAAAGAGGTCATGCATAGTCTCACAGACTTGGGGCATGCTATGCAAGGCACTTCAGCTTGACACTTGTAACAACCTTAACATTGCCAAGCCAACAGACAGGTTCTCTTTGCATGATTGCTATGCCTCATCTTGAATTCTTTTTATTTTTATTTTACCCATTTCTCATGCTATATGTGTGTAGCATCTGGGCACAAGATTACTGATCATTAGTTGTCCTATATGTAGACTAAGCTTCTTTTAAAAAAGAAACATGCATATATATCACTGAAGATTGTGTGCTAAATTTATAGTGCATGGAGGCTTTTTCCCTTCAAGTGTGCTCCTATATTTTGAGTCAATGACATGTGAGTTAGAAAAGTATATCTCTAATTTAGCAAAATTATAATAACAATATTCAAATATTCTCTTTCTACGACCGAGTATTACGCCACTAGCATGTATGATTAAGAGAACTCACATGTGAATTTGGCATTCCATCAGGTACAAATGGTTAAGATGGAAAAAAAATCTCGATTCATGGTAGCTAGACAGTCGTCGAGTATTCCGGTTAAGAAGAGATCTTCTCACATAGATCGAGAAAATCTCTGAACTCCTACTTCATCCTTACACAAGGATACTGCAGCTTTGTGAGATGAACCGACCACATAGCTGTGCTTTGGATGTGAGATAGATGAGAGAGTTTTTCCCGCACCCTTAAACAAATGGCACCACAACTCTGTGAAATGAGTCGGCCAGACCCACTACTAGCCCTGGTTTCCCAACCGGGACATGCAATCCGGGACCTTTAGTCCTGGGTTCTCTTAATCGGGACTAAAGGCTATCCCATGCACTAATGGAAACGTTAATATTACTGTGTGCCTGGTAATTTTTTTGACGGGTAAAAAAGTACTCACAAAAAAATTCTATTTAACCTGTCGGTTTTCTTAGCGCACAGAAAAATAGAAATAACCTGTCGGTTTTTTATGAAACACACAAAAAATTGGTACACAGGGAAGCTCACAAAAAAAATAAATGTGTGTCTGTGAGATTCGAACTCAGCACTCCTCGCCTCGCGCACAACTCATTTATTACTAACTCAGCTACACAATCCACGTTATATAGTTCTAGACATTTTCCTTTTGAATTCACTCGTGAAATACCTTTATTCCCGTTTGGTACAAGGTCCTCCCAGTTGGTAACACTACCCAGGACTAAAAGGTCACCCGAGAATATATGAGGAAGTTTTTTCCCCCCTCCGGTCAAATGTGGCATAAATATCACAAAGAATGAATCTCTTGGAACTCGAACTCTGACCATCCTAGAGGAAAGATATTAAACCTGCACTGCGGTCAGTCGGCCGTTCCCAAATGGTTCTCTAGAAAAAAGGCTAGACCATATATTTGTTTTATTTGCATATATCCTGATTAGAATAAAAAGGCAAGTTCAAAGATTCGACTACGGATTGCTTTGCTTGGAACTGATGGATGGAAATGCTAACAGAACGGATTCGTTGCACGTCACTTGGACAGCAGCCCTCTATTTAATTTGCACGTCATGCTCATTTTCGTTATGTTCCTTACATTTGAAGGTTTCCCGGCCCTGTGTGTATATATGCTCACTCTGAAGGAATGTTTGTTTGCAGTGTGTGTGGTGTGGTTCAGAGTGACACATTATTATTTCAGTCCTGGAACTCGTCGTTTTCATTGCACTGGTAGTACGTACCTTTAGTACGAAACGTCCAGGGATTTCTTTTGGAATTTTTAGCGCGGCGCTTTTAGGTGCTGGTTCAATTTGTTCGTTAACCTAATTTGTACGACTTGCATTGCAATCGCATTGCATGCATGGCTGCGGGCTTGTGACACACGCACACACCACTATCATCCCCAATGACCCGCACAATGCAGACGATGCACAACGCTACGAGCAGCAAGGTGCCCCGCGAGCAGCTTTTCATGGACTACATATTGTTTGTACTTTGTAGTAGAAAAAAAAACAACTAATATATTGTTTGTACTTTGTAGTGTAACACAGTGATTTTTGTGGATGAACCAGCTCAGTCACTTAGGACGACCATGTATAACGAGAGCCAGATTTGTTGTATGTATGACTAAGCGTCGTTTGATACAGCTCAGCTATTAGCACTACTGGAGAACGGGCCTTTAGCCCCGGGCCATTTTGGCCTTTAGCCCCGTGCATGGAGCCGGGGCTAAGGAATCGGGACTAAAGGCCCGACCTTTAGCCCCGGTTCCCCGCCCCGGGGATAAAGGGCGGACCTTTAGCCAATACCAACCGGGACTAAAGAGGTCTCCAGCCGAGCCACGGTTGCTGGCTTCTTTAGTCCCGGTTAGTATTACCAACCGGGGCTAAAGAGGCCACCTCTTTTTTTTTTTCTTTTTCTTTTCTTTTCAATTGGTTATTGTTTTCGGTTTTACAATTACATTAGGGTTTCTAATAATACGTATTCTTCGCTGCTAATATATTCCATTAGGGTTTCAAATTCATATTCTTCGCTGCTAATAAATATATATAAACACATAAAATTTATAATTACACACAAATGAAATATGAAACTATATATATTATAGATCGAGCTATACATATGTACATAAAATATACAACATTATCCATCATGCATCCTTAACTTGATATTTACAACACAAATATTGTTCCTGATTTAGAGGTCATACAAGTGTTCGTCTTGGTTTGGCTTCATTGGTTCATCTTTGTTAAACCAATACTCGGTGCCAGACTTAAGGACATGGTCATTAATGAAGCCCGCGATGGTCTCTTGAATTGCTTTGAGGCGGACCTTATCCATCACCTGGTTCTTCAACCATGTCTCCTTCAATTTGGGTTAAAAGAAAAAGAAAGTATTAGCATACATAATATTTATGTAAAGCCAAAAAAATGAAATAAATTTATTTACATGTTACGTACTTGCTGACTCTGTAGAGGAGTTTTCTTTTTCATACACCGTTAGGAACTCGCAAACATAGTACGCACATAAATTGTTTCCCGGTGACTGCCGTAGAACCCACAGTACAAGATATAAAAAGATTACTCTCGGCTGAGCGTGCGTCTGCTGAGTGATGCTAATGAAGGTAAAGAGGCGGGGAGGTAGTACAACTTACATTTAGTCGTAGAGGATCAGGAAGTTGCGCTTTTCGATCCAGACGGTGTTTCTGAACAAACAAGCCCAAACCCTGCACAATATATATAATTGGATCGTTAATTAAGTATTGCAGAGTTAAAGAGCAGGAATTAATATTTAAAGATCACATTACCCTCCGATAATATCTATTATATCTTGGTAATCATCTTGTGGTTTTCTCAGAGAGTCATAGATTAGCAAACGACTTTCGTGGAGATCGATCACAATTAGTATCCAGTGAAAACTGCATTTATATGTTTATAAGTCAACACATATATCTTTATGTCAACCTATAATAAAATGTGCATATGATAACAAAACTCACCTAAAGTTGTAGGGGAATAGTATATATTTTTTGTCCCTTTGGTTTACGAAGAACCTCCGCAAATTCCTCTCTGTTTGAGTTTTCCATGCATCCGAGAGAGTATTGCTTGGGTGCTTGAAGACGATATATGGATCGATGAAACCAATCTCCTTGTCATTTTTACGCCTTAGTTGTCTCATCATGTTTCTGCATATGTTTAGAAATGCTTGCTAGTGTGAGGATAATTACTTATACATATACATAAGCTAAAGTGAGATTATTAAAAGAAACAATCACTTACAGGCAAAAGCAGCTGACGAGAGATTTGTCTAGAGCGTCCATGTGGCAGAGCTGATGTAACTCATTAAACTGAACATATATTATGTCATCACCACGAAAGTAATCATGGTCTCTAATTCTGACGCAAATATAGTCATCAGCTTTTCTGCCACACGCCGTGAGGTACCACTGATTTAGCAAGTGCATTTGCATACCAAGATCCCTCAGGGCCGCTGGGTTGTATAGACTTTGACCATATACATATGCCCTCTGCCATTTATCAACTTCTTGAGCACTTATGATGCCTGCTTCTTCGAGTATGTTTTCCACATTTAAACCAGTTTCCTCAAAAAATTTGAGCAGTTGCTCAGGATCAACGTCTCCATATGTTCGTTGTATGATGTCCTTGTTTGTACCATATTCATTCCCAACAGCTAGATCCGGCACTGATTGTTGCGTTTGTTCCCCGAGCTATGGGACACCCTTTCCTGCTCTCTTCTTTGTCTTCTTCGCCTCCTCAATTGATTTGCTGAGCGTGCGATCATAGTCTGATCTTTTTGGCGAAGCTTACGGGCAACAGCACCTTTTTCTGGTGGGCGTCACAGGTTGCCTTAGTTTTCAGGCAACAAAAAAGGTACGGCTTCTCCGGGTTTCGCTTTGCTCGACTACTAGCAACGACAGCGTCGAAGAACTTGTTCAAGTCTTTTTGCGCTACACTTCAGTCTCCTCATCGGTCATGTCATATGGAAGTTTTGTCATCTTGGGAATGGCCGCTGGTTTTCTCACAGAGGCTATCTTCTTCGGAGGTGGGGGGCTGACGCCTTTGTTGTGTGACAGGCCTCTTCTTTATTGGCGGTGGCGGTGTTGGAACCCGCCGTGGAGATGGGGGGTGGCAGGTGGCGGTGTTGGATCCCGCTGTGGAGGAGATGGTGGGGCGGGGGGTGGCGGTGTTGGATCACGCCGTGGGGGAGATGGGGCCGGTGGCGGTTGTTGGATCGCGTCGTGGAGGACATGGTGGGCCAGTGGCGGTGATGGATCCCGTCGTGTTAGATCTTGATCATCATCGCCCGCAACACTGTGATCATGTGGTGAATGAATAATTGGACTTAGGTTGGGGGATGTCCTGCTGCGAAAACAACATGGTATATGAGTATCCATTTATACTATTAGCTCACCAATACTATTGACATTCATTCACTAATTTCATACACACCTAGGGTTAGGTTGTTGAGGAGGAGGAGGTGATGCACCAAGAATTATGATATAACGCTTGCGCCAACATATGAATGTCTTCTCCGCTTCTCCTAATGTCTTCTCGCCATCACCTCCTTTAATGTCAAGTTCAACATTGTTGTAACCTTTAACCACCCTATCCACCGAGACGCTAGCATATCCAGGAGGTATTATTGCCCCATGACATCTTGGTGTCTTCGTAGGATCGATAGGAGATACACACCTATAGCCACCATGACTGTGGCATTCCCCTGTGGAATGTGCAGTTCACATGTCGTGAGAGGCTCGGTGATGTCATCCACGGGAAAGTGCAGTCCTGCGTCTGGCACCTCTGTGGAAGCGCAACTGCTTTTCATTTGATCTGGGGGACTGATGTTGACTCCCGGCTCTGATGTAGATTGCCTTTGCATCGAACTTACTGCTAACTGCACTTGCTTTTTTATTTCCTCGCTCATTTTGTCTTCAAGTGCTTTTTCTCGCTCAACTGCTTCACGAGCCGCGGCCTGTGACTGAAGAACTATTTCCTCTAACCTTTGCATCCGCTCTGCCTCCTCCTCCTTCTTTCTCGCGCGGCTTCTATAGGTCTCTTTGTCCCGAGGGAAGGCATGCTCCCACGACACCTCCCCATAGCCTCTGGTTCTCCCACCATGTTCAGGATTCTCTAGGGCGTATGTCAGCTCGTCCTTTTCTCTGTTCGGCTGCCACCTGCCACTATGAGCTATTTCTCTAGCATAGGCAAATCTTTCTGGTGCTCTATGGAGTTTTCGCCATACTCTATCCTTCCCGTCTGTAGGTCCAGACTTCCGCCATGACCAAAAACCAATACTTGGCGCGCTCAGGCCAGTTTATTGATTCTGGTTCAATGCCCTTGGCTAGCATCTCTCGTTCCATTCTTTCCCATTTAGGAATGGCACTCTTGTAGCCACCTGATCCCAAGTGATGGTGGTATTGTTTTTGTTGGGCATTCTGTTGGTTCCTCCTGACCCGTGCCTCACCCCTCACCTCTTCTGATTTCTTGAATTCTACGAACTCATCCCAAAATGGCCTCAACTTAACGTAGGCCTTAGTGTTGAAATCCGGAGTTAGATCCTTCTTGATAAATGTGTTATACAACTTCTTCTTCCAGCCCTGGAATAGTGTTGTCATTTTCTTCATAGCCCACTCCCGAACTCTTTCCTTCAAATTTCTATCTTCTATTTCAAGCGTGAAATGTGCAAGGACATCTTGCCAAACCAGTTCCTTATCAAGATCAGAGACAAAACTTATATGAGGAGCACTTTTCTTTTCCTTCCATTCACGAGCACTGATCGGGATCTTATCCCTTACAAGGTACCCACAGTGGTTAACAAATTTCTATGCATGTTCTCCAAGTACTTGGCCTGTTTCCTCGTTGAATTCCGAGATAATGTACCGGCCATCCAACGGCTTCTTCGGACCTCGTACGGTCCTACTCGTCCCGGTAGTCGTTGTCGATCCGGAGGGCTACGTATGTAGGAACAGTACATTATAAATACATTTATAAATTGTTTAGAATTTCAGGTGCACATAGAGATTGTAGGTATACCTCGCCAGTATTTTCTTGCATGATTTCTTCATAATCGGCAAAGTATTGACTGACGTCATCTACTTCTTGATTATTGTTATCATCACCTGCTAATTCTTGATTAGCGCCGCTGTTGATTAAGTCGTACATTTCGTCCTCCATGTTGTCAAATAGGTCGGCCATTTCTGCGAATAACATGGACGATAATAAACACCATATTTCTGCAAATAACGTATATTCATAAAGACCATATTTCGGGTTTGGGGTTTAGGTTTAGGCTCTAGGTTTATGGTTTAGGGTTTCGGGTTTGGGGTTTCAGGTTTGGGGTTTTGGGTTTGGGGTTTAGGGTTTCAGGTTTGGTGTTTAGGGTTTAGGGTTTTAGGTTTGGGGTTTAGGGTTTCGGGTTGGGGGGGTTTTGTCCATATATATACATGACCGATATAAATAAATGTATAGATATCTAAAGACCAAAATATCTAAGTGATTATTCCATAAAGACCGTATTTATTTTTTATTTGACACTTTGTAAAGGTAACACAATCGATAAACACTTTGGGTTTAGGGTTTAGGGTTTAGGCTCTAGGTTTAGGGTTTAGGGTTTCGCGTTTGGGGTTTCGGGTTTGGGGTTTAGGATTTCAGGTTTGGGGTTTAGGGTTTCGGGTTTGGGGTTTAGGGTTTCAGGTTTGGGGTTTAGGGTTTAGGGTTTAGGGTTTAGGCTCTAGGTTTATGGTTTGGGGTTTAGGGTTTCGGGTTTAGGGTTTAGGCTCTAGGTTTATGGTTTAGGGTTTCGGGTTTGGGGTTTTGGGTTTGGGGGTCGGGTTGGTTTGGGTTTCGGGTTTGGTTTAGGGTTTAGGGTTTAGGCTCTAGGTTTGGGGTTTCGGGTTTGGGGTTTGGGATTTCGGGTTTGGGGTTTCGGGTTTGGTGTTTAGGGTTTCAGGTTTGGTGTTTAGGGTTTAGGGTTTTAGGTTTGGGGTTTAGGGTTTCGGATTTTGGGTTTTACGGTTTTGTCGATATACATATACACGACCGATATAAATAAATGTATAGATATCTAAAGACCAAAATATCTAAGTGATTATTCCATAAACATATACACGACCATATTCGTAAAAATAACACTACCGACATGATCGAAAAGTCATGTCTAAGTGATTATTGCATAAACATATCTAAGTAATTATTCCATAAACATATCTAAGTGATTATTCAATAAATATATCTAAGTGATTATTCCATAAACGTATCTAAGTGATTATTCCTCCTCCATGTATCACAAAGGACACACCGTTGACGGAGAGGACGACGACAGACGACGGCGAGGATGACGACGCGGTGAGGATGACGACGGAAGCGGCGAGGATGACGTCGCGATGAGGACAACGACGGACGGCGGCAAGGATGACGTCGCTGTGAGGATGACGGCGGACGACGGCGTGGTCAACGCGACCAATCTCTTTTTATCTACATGTGTAAACAAAATATTTCGTTAGGGTAAAAATATTTTCTATAAACATTTTCTACAAATATCCGTGCGTTGCAAAGGAACACACGATTTATATATTTATTTTTTTATAATATATATGTATACACTACAAAGAAACATTTTCTATAAACATGATTTTCTAAAAATGATTTATATAATATAATATTTATATATTTCTATATATATCTCATGCATCTATAAATATATATACATACATATACACTGCAGTGCATAATATCATTTTCTGATATTCTCTAAATATATATGTAATATATTCATTTTCTATAATCATTCATTTTCTATATATATCTTTTTTATTTTTCTATAAATATATATGTATTTATAATCATTTTTCTATAATCATTCATTTTCTATATATATCATTTTTTCTTTCATTCTTCCTGCACACAACACACAGTGCACACACACGCACACACACAGTGCACACACACGCACTGCACACAACAACACGCACACACGCACACCGCACACACAAAAAAACACGCACTGAGCACGGCGGCGCGACCCGCGCCCGGCCTCCACACGGCGGCGCGAGAGGGCGAGGCACGCGCGCGGCCGCCGAGTGCGGCGGCGAGGGAGGCCGGCAAGGGCCGGCGACGGAGAGAAGAGGAGGCGTCGGGCGGGAGGCCGGCGAGGGCCGGCGACGAGAGAGAAGAGGACGACGGCGAGGCGGACGTCGGCGAGGGAGGCGGCGGGACAACGGTGTAACACCTCTGGTGTTTAACTGTAATTAACCTGATATGTCATCATCATTAGTCATTAATCATTCTTGCCTTGCATTTATGTTTGCTTAGTACTTGTGTAGCAATCTCTTTTCAAAACCCTAAAAGCCCAAATCTTCCTATAAGGGCAAAAATGGTAATTTCACCTCTGTGCCTAGCTTTGTGTAATTCTTGTTCAGTTGGATGTCTTGAAGTTTTGTTGTGTTGGCCAAAGTTCAAAAACCAAAATCAGATTTCAAATCCCTTTGCAAAACCCTGATTTCCAAACCCTGGATTTTATCCCTCTTTTTGTAATTCTAAAATTATTCAAAATTTGAGGTTGGTCCAAAAAGCAAAGTTGTAGATCTGACCAAGAGAAACAACTTTGGTATTTACAAATTTTCAAGTTTCTGTACAAAGTTTGAAGTAAATCCAAATTCATTCAAACTCCAGTTTTGTTCCCTTTTCAGTTTTCAAAATTTATTTAAAAACTATTGAGTTCCAGAAAAAAATGTATATTAGCAAAGTTGTAGGTTTTGTCAAATGGAACAACTTTCATATATAAAGATTTTCAAGTTTCAGTTTGAAATCCAAAGTAATTTTGATTTTAATCAAATTTGAAAAGTGTCTGAGAGAGATAAATTTGAAAGTGTCCCCCTTTTCTGTTTTAAAATATAGTTCAAAACTATTTGGCAATTTGAAAATGCTCAATTATTGACAAAGGTTGTAGATCTTTTTTTGAGCAAACTGGTATATTTTGAGTTTTTGTCGCACAGTTCGCACAGAATTTTGGGAGAAATTTGCAAAATACAAAAACTGGCCAAAAGTCAAACCCTAGCCCCTACACTGTTCTTCTTCCCCGTAGAGCCAGGGGGAGGGGGGGGGGGGGGCGGGCCATGGCGCCGGCGCTGCGCCTGCAGTGCATACGGCTGCTCCCCTGCGCCCTTATCCTGCCGCCACTGTCTCCCTGTTCCCTCCGCGCCCGCACGCGAGCGCTGACCATCGCTCTCGGCCCCTACTGCTCCTGCTCGCCGCCGCCCGCGTGGCCATTGCCGGCGCTGCCTGCGCCCGAGCCCCGGCTGCCATGCAGCGCCTCCGCCAGAGTGCAATCGAGTGCGCGTGCGTTCGCCGAGCTTATCCAGCCATCACCACGGTCTCTACCGGCCGCTATCCGCCTCTATAAAAGCCCCGCCGGTGTCCGAGCTCCTCACTCACCTCCGCCACACGTGGCCAGCCCACTCCAGACCCTCCGCCGCTCAACCAACTAGCCCAACAGCTCCGTCTTGAGCTCGTGAAGCTTCCCCGCTCTTCAATTTCATCTCTACCGCCTCCTATCGCCCGGCGTAGCTCGCCGTTCCCATCTCCGGCAGAAACCCGGCGAGCTCGGGTTCGTGAAATACTCCCTCTCCGGTCACGGATACCTTCCCCTGACCCCTGTGTCAGCTTCCTCGGTTCCGTGCGACTCTGACCAGGCCCTTGCGGTCTCGTGTGTTGCGCAGGGTCGTCGGAGCGCCGCTCGTCGCTCGCCGCCGAAAGAGCTCCACCGAACCACCGCCCCGCCGAGCCCTGTCTCCGACCGTGGTAAGCCCTCGAAGCCCCCTCGGTCTCTGCCTTTTAACGGCGCAAGCTCGAGCCAGGCCTCGGGCGCACGCGTTCACTGTGGCTCGAGCCAGGCCTCGAGCACACTTTTCCGTCTCGCCCGAGCCCAAGCCTCGAGCGGACAGACCCTCACCACTTCGCTCGAGCCAGCCTCGAGCGGACTCGTGCACCCTCCGCTTCGTCGAGCTAGGCCTCGGACGGACGCTTGCTTTTCCGTCTCGCCCGAGCCTTCCGTCTCGCCCGAGTCCGCTTCGCCCGAGCCTCCGGGCCAGGCCTCGGACGGAGCAGTCACTTTCCGACTCGCCCGAGCCCGTTTCGCCCGAGCCCTTCATAGAAGGAGCACAGTGCTCTTTTTCCTTTTGGGGAGTTGTGAATAGTGTTCTGTTTTCTCTTTTTTGTGTGAATTAATCTGTTGTTTCTTAAATCCTGATAAAATTATGGTATGCTCCATGCACTGTGTAGTATTTAATAAAAATAAGAAACTTGACTTTTCTGCAAGAATTCAAAAAATGTAAAATCCCTCTTTAATTAATAAATGGATAGTTTTGGATTTTTAGAAAATTATTTATAACTCCAAAAATCATGAGACTAATTTTTGTGAGCTTCCTATGCCATGTTTAGTCTCTGGTGAAATTTTGAAGTCTTTTGGAACAAGTTGATTTTTTGAGCATTATCTTTAATTGTTAAATAGTGCCTTTTTGTTAATAATGTCTGGAATTATTTGAGCACCTTAATGACCTCCAAAAATTATGAAATTTGTTTTGCCACCTATCTACACCATAATGAACTTATGTGATTAATTTGGTAATTTTTGGAGCAACTTTATAAAATGACCTTTTTAAATAATTAAGGAAAATAGAAAAAGTGATTAGGGTTCGTGTTGTATGCCCTGTTTTGCATTGTTCATGCTAGCATACTCATGTGCATGCATCATTGCATTCGTATAGTCACCGAGAAGGAGTCAAGATCGAGGCAGCCGCGACGAACCTGTCCCTGAGGCTACCCCGAGCTTCGACCTCTGCACCTCCAACCCTGAGCCAGCTGTCTTTGCTCTTCAAGGCAAGCCCCGGGTGCATTTAACTCTTTCCTTGAATTTATAAAATGATTTCCTTAAATGCTTTTGAGTTAAATTATTGCATTAGGTTTATAGGAGTTGTGTGCTATCCTAATTGATGCACTATCCACCTTGACCACTGATACACCTGATACCTGCTGTTCAAAAAGTATTTGAGAAAAATGCTTAGCAATGCTTATTGAATTAGACTTTGCAATAAAATGCCAATTTTAAAAGTGTGATCACTTAAGGAATGTTTATGGGAATTTGGTCTTACTCTCCCGGCTGTTGGCTAGGTATCTGATCCGTACCTAGTCAATAACGAGGAGGGTGTCCGAGCGTACGGTACGTCATGTTGTAGTCCGGGACTCAACAGTTGACACCGACCGGGACAGGGTTAAAAAAACTGACAGGACTATTACGCTTGGGTGAGATATAACCAAGGTATAGTTCTGGCTGGAAAATTAGGGACCATCCGTATGGGGGCCTGCTGGTCAAGACTTGTAACTATTCACATACTTCGGAAAGCTCTGGCTCCGAGAAATCCTTGATTGGGACCGACAACCGCGCACTGGGAGTGGAGAGATGGCGGAAGTAGCATGTACCCACGTGGTCGTCGTACCTGGAAAGGAGTGGTGTACTGTACTTCCGGGTGGCGTAGGACCGGTCCAATCTTGGAGGAATCGTGGTGTAGACGAGTGGCATATGCAAGCTTGAGCTACATATATGCAGTGTGGATAGGGATCCTCAGCTGAGTATTATTTATCCGGATTAACGTTGCTCCTCGGTTATGGAGACTTGGTCCACTGACTGTCAACGGAGAGTGGTTCTCAACTAGGAATGTTTTGAAATGTAAAATGAATCATGAATGATGAAAAATTGAGGAATACTGAATCTTTCCAAATAAAATAAGGTTTACAAAAAATGCTTTTCTGCAAATACTTGATCTTGCTTAAGCCTTACCTGACTACCCTAAGCCTCTCATTCCTGAGTCTTCTCCCTTTTTCTTTAGTCGGGTAAGTCTTGTTGAGTACCCCAGTACTCAGGGTTTGTTACCCATGCTGCAGGTATGACAGAGTCCCCGATGTGTCTTGCACCCTGCTGCGTGACCATCGTCCAGGAAGAGGCCGATGAGAGCCGAAGAATAGTGTTGTACACCCTCGGGCTGGGTGATTATAAGTATCTCTGCTGTTCTCCACTATGTGCCTATGTCTATTTCTATTATCAGAACTTGGTTTGTAATAACTGCACCTTAATTCTATTTGGAACCATGTTTTGTAAAACTATTGTTTTTTAGTCTTCCGCTCTTTATTCCGATGTTATTTGTAAAAGTATGCAATGCTGTAACCGAATTGTGAGATGATCCTGCGGACATTGGGACACTAATGTAGCCCGGTGGCGAACAGGTCTTAATCACATGGAACATGGGTTCGGCTGTCAGAGGTTGACAGGGACACGTGGGCCATGGGATTAGGGTCATTCCGTCACAAACGGCGGCGCGGCACTGGATCGGAGACGGCGAGGGAGGGCGGCAGCGCTGCGGGCGGTCTGACGTCGATCTGAGGAAGAAAGGAGGGCACTGTGCCCTATATATGGGGGAGCCTTTAGTCCCGGGCCGTGGCACCACCCGGGACTAAAAGACCTTTAGTCCCGGGGCGTAAGCCCGCCCGGGACTAAAGGTTCGGACCTTTAGTCCCGGGCGGGCTTACGCCCCGGGACTAAAGGTACCTTTAGTCCCGGGTGGTGCCGCAACCCGGGACTAAAGGTTCTTTCCCGCCACTGTTTTGGGCTTTCTGTATTTTTGGGTTTTGTATTAGGTTTTCACTATATTAATATGTTGTAATACTTGTTAATTGCATAGTAAATTCAATATTAGGCATAAATTTTTTAAAAATAGCAGTTGTATTTTCTTTTACATTATTGTATAGTAGAAAATTTTGTAACATAAATTCTTTTCTTTTCTTATAATAACAAATATAAATGTAAATAACAATTCATATTTTGTTAATGCAAAAATATAATGTTAAATTTAAATATCTGAAACAACTGGTTCTCGATAGGAAAATTAATTTTGCATTACTGAACGTTAAATTTTGGGTTGTTCATCTTTTTATGTCCAAATGCAACCAACAAGTTTGTGATTTTTCGGAGATGGTTTCGTACTGTTTTCGGTTTAATCAAATTACCGTGTACCGTCACCTAATAATTATTGGATAAAACTAGGCCTCCGATTTGGAAAAAATTTTGGGCATCTCGTGTGGGGCATCAATTTGGCCTCCAATAATTAAAATAATGATCGGAAAAATCTAACACATCGTGTGGGGCATCAATTTGGGCTCATATTAACGAACCATGACTATCCATAATCATTATTAATAACCATGACTATCCATAATCATTATTAACCATGACTATCCATAACTAAAATATGTAATAAATCAAGTCATTTCGACACCGACATCAATGAACCATGACTATCCATAATCATTATTAATTACACAAAAACTGTAATACATAATATTACTTAAAGCATAACTATATATCAAGCGGGTACACTGGTGATCTTCTTCTTGACGTATGTCCCTTGGTTATGATCATGTCGTAACCATGGAGTCTCCTCAGTATTTAGCAGGATGCTTGGATCTTTGGTCACACTGAAGGGCGGTATTCGGTCATCCCTTTCATAATCTTCTGACATGTCTGACTTGTCCTCAATTCCCACGATGTTTCTTCTTCCTGAAAGAACTATGTGGCGTTTTGGCTCTTTGGTTGATTTTTTATCATTTTTCCCTCCATTTTTCCGCTCTTGGGTTTTGTAGACATATCTTTCACGTAAAACACCTGATTCACATCAGCAAGCAAGGACGAATGGTTCACCTTTGTATCCACTATGTTGAGATCCACTGTTGTCATTCCATACTCCTTGTCAACTGTTACTCTGCCTCCGTCGTCTTGACCCATTGGCATCGAAACAAAGGGACTTTTAAAATTAGGTGCGTAGTCTAGTTCCCAAATCTCCTCTATGCGGCCATAATATGTTGCCTCTTCCCATTTGGGTCTGTGGCATCTACGCAAACACCATGTTTTGTTTGTGCTCCTTTTATCTTGGGCAATGGTGGTTGTAAATGTGTTTCCATGTATCTCATACCCTTTGTACGTGAGGATGTGCCATGATGGTTGCCTAGCCAACAAATATAGTTGCTCATCAATATTGTTATCACCCAGACATTCTTTTCGCACCAAGTGTAAAAGTATTCATGTGCTCACATGTAATCCAAACTTCATTCTTCCAGGAAATGGGATCGTAGGAACTCCTTGTGTACCTCGATATATGGATCCACCACTGATGAGTTTTGAAGAACTATGTAGTGCGCTTATTGAAATAATCGTTCCCCGTACCGATATATGTTTTCTTCCTAGTGTCCCCTTTCCACACAGCCTCCCTGTGTCGTGATTCAGGAACACCAATCGGGTCAAGGTCAGGAATAAAGTCAACACAGAACTCTATGACCTCCTCTGTCCCATAGCCCTTGGCGATGCTTCCTTCTGGCCGAGCACGTGGTGAACATATTTTTTCAGTACTCCCATGAACCTCTCGAAGGGGAACATGTTGGTAGGAACCAAAGGACCCGAGGATATGAATCTCCTTGACCAGGTGAACTAGGAGGTGTGTCATGATATTAAAGAAGGATGGAGGGGGGAACACCAACTCAAAGCTCACAAGACATTGAACCACATCATTCTGTAGAGTAGCTAGTTCTAGTGGATTAATTGCTTCTGAGAAATTGCATTGAGGAATGCACATAGCTTCATAGTGGCCAGACGTACATGTGGAGTAGTAGAATTCCTCTTAAAGCAACCGAAAGCAATGCATCATAAGCACATGGCAGTCATGCGACTTTAAGTTAGGAATTTCTCTCTTGCATATTTATTATCCCTTTATATGGAGGAGAATCCAGATGGGACCTTGATGTTGTTTAGGCATTCAAACATGATTTCCTCTCTCATTGCTAAGAGTATAGCTAGCAGGTCTTAAGTAATGGCGTCCATCATCTGTATCTCGGATGTAGGTTGTCTCGTTCTTTCATGCGCTGCAAGTCTTGTCGTGCTTCAAGTGTATCCTTAGACTTTCATACACACCCATGAATCCTAGAAGGGTTGACACAAGATTCTTGTCAGTGCATCACGCGATCGCGCGTGACGGACCTCTAGTACATGCCAATAGGGTAGCTCCCAAAATATTGATTTCTTCTTCCACATGGGTGCATGTCCCGTAGCGTCTTTCGGAACAGGTTCACTGCCCGTCCCCTTTCCAAGACTACATTCACATCCTGATCATCTCAAGTATATCTTCCCCAGTTCTGTTGCGAGGCTTGCTCCGGTGGTCTGTCTCACCTTAAAAATGCTTGCCTTTCTTTCACTTTAAATGCTTGCCTTTCTTTCTAACCTGGTGATTCACGGAAAGAAATTGACGATGGCCAAGGTACACTACCTTTCTACATTTTTCAAATATATACTATCCATGTCATCAAAACAATGTGTGCATGCATTATATCCCTGTTTGTCTGTCCTGAAAGATTACTTAGAGCAGGCCAATCATTGATTGTTACAAACAACAATGCTCGCAGGTCAAAGTGTTCCTGTTTGTAATCATCCACACACGTACACCTGATTTACTCCATAAAAGTAGGAGTTCCTCGACTAATGGCCTCAGGTAGACATCGATGTCGTGGCCAGGTTGTCTCAGGCCTTGGATGAGCACTGGCATCATAATGAACTTCCGCTCATGCATAACCATGGAGGAAGGTTGTAGATACATAGAATAACAGGCACATGCTATGACTACTGCTCTGTTCCCCATAAGGATTCATCCCGTCCGTACTTAAACCAAACCTTAAGTTTCTAGCGTCTTTTGCAAATTCCGGGAATTTCTGTCTATGCTCTCCACTAGGACCCATCAGCAGGGTGTCTCAACATGTTGTCTACCTTACGGTCTTCTTTGTGCCATCGCACCAACTTTGCATGGTCCCTGTTTCTGAACAGACGTTCCAGGGGTGGTATTATAGGAGTGTACCACATAACCTTGGCAGGGATTTTCTTCCGGGGACGTTCTTCACCTCAACATCGCCAGGGTCATCTCGCCTGATCTTATATCGTGACGCTTTACATACAGGGCATTATCCAAATTCTCGTATTCCTTGCCACGGTACAAGATGCAGTCATTAGGACATGCATGATATCTTCGGATTTCTAAACCCAATGGACAGACGACTTGTTTGCTTCGTACGTAGTGGCGGGCAATTCGTTAGGCTTCGGAAGCATTTTGTTTATAATCTTCAATAATTGTCCAAATGCCTTGTCAGATACACCATTCTGTGCCTTCATTGTAGCAACTCAAGTGTTGTACCCAGCTTTTTTGTCCATCTGTAGCAGACGGGTATAGTAATTTCCTGTGATCCTCTAGCATACAGTCAAACTTAGCCTTCTCCCTTTCACTTTCACAATCTCTTTGTGCATCACGAATGACATCACCAAGAGCATCATCTTCAGCGAGTGTGTCTTCTGCACTTTCCTCTTCTTCACCTTCCCCCATTGCAGTATCACCAAAGTCACCGTATTGAGCAATAATATCATCGTCAGGGTCTAATTGTTCTTCTTCACCTTCTTCCATCATAACACCATTTCTCCATGCTTCGTCAACAACTATAGTTTGACATGACCTAACTTGAACAAATGTGAGTGAAGACTCCTTGAGCTAGAATATTCCTTCAAATTATTACAAAGGGCACATGGGCAGCACATAAAACCATTCCGCTTGTTTGCCTCGGCCACTCTTAAAATAATGCACGCCATCAATGAACTCTTTTGAGCGATGATCGGCATTGTACATCCAGTGACGTGTCATCGTCTGTATTATATGACATATCACATTATTATCTCTCATTCTTATCAACAAATTTAATTTTCTAGCTCAAATTATAAATATGTTCATGACACCCAAATTTAGTAAGCATCACTGGTGACATATAAGTAGTAGCAGTGAACTTGTCTAATTAATTATTACATCAAGATAACAGTGCAGCCTCATCCACTTGGCCACAACAAAGCAACTAACAAACCTGCACATTTTCCCACATCACAGTCCAACAAGATGGACTGCCTGCCACTCCAACCTGATAGGAAGGTAAGGTAGGGGTAGGTGCAGTAGGAATTGAGTTGATTCTCTGCAGTAGGAATGGTTGATCTGAGTTGAAAGCCTCTAGAGCTACAGAAGCTTCAAAAAAGACTGTACTTTTTATGCACAGCTCCCTTAACTTTGAGGACATACTCACTGCACTCGGCCCAGCTGTGTAAAATACCTGGCTTGGTGCCCTCGAAAACGACATACCAAGCAGGCATCCTTCTGCATTTTAGTTGAGTAGTAAACTAAAAGTATTATATATTTCTAATTTGTGTAAAAAATGGTTTAACTGATCTTTATTCTCCAAAAAATTAAAATAAACTAATTAAACCGGTCAATTTTGTAAACTAAAGTATTATATATTTCTATTTTCTGTAAAAAAATGATTTAACTGATCTCTATTTCTCTAAAAGATTAAAATAAACTAATTAAACTGGTCATATTGTGTAAAACTAAAGTTTATATATTTCTAATTTCTGTAAAAAAATGATTTAACTGATCTCTATTTCTCCAAAAAATTAAAATAAAAAATAATTAAACCGGTCACATTTTGTTAAAACAAAGTATTATATATTTCTATTTTCTGTAAACAAATGATTTAACTGATCTCTATTTCTCCAAAAGTTAAAAAAATAACTAATTAAACCGGTCACATTTTGTAAACTAAAGTATTATATATTTCTAATTTCTGTAAACAAATGATTTAACTGATCTCTATTTCTCCAAAAAGTTAAAATAAACTAATTAAACGGTCACATTTTGTAAAAAAACTAAAGTATTATATATTTCTATTTTCTGGAAACAAATGATTTAACTGATCTCTATTCTCCAAAAGTTAAAATAAACTAATTAAACCGGTCACATTTTGTAAACTAAAGTATTATATATTTCTATTTTCTGTAAACAAATGATTTAAATGATCTCTATTTCTCTAAGGTTAAAATTAAACTAATTAAACTGGTCACATTTTGTTTTTAGGGTACTAATTTAAAACTATCAAGTGAATGAAATCAAAAAATAACTTCAAAAACCATATAATAAGTGGCGGCTACAAAAATGGAAAACTGAAGCTAGAACCTTTCAAGGAGTCGATGGCAGCGTAGATGTGATGAAATAAATCAATCGCCGGAGATGTGTTAAACAAAAATCACCGGAGAAAGAAAGAGAGCAAACATGCAAGCAAGTGACTGAATGAAGAAAAAATGAAGACAAAGAGCTCGGGCACGGCTGGAGGGTGGAAGAACAGTTCAAATATAGGGAGGGACATTTAGCCCCGGTCCTTATTCCCAGTCGGGGCTAAATGCCAACATTTAGCCCCGGCTGGATAGACCAACCAGGACAAAACCTTTTAGTCCCGGTTGGTAACACGAACCGGGACTAAAGATGCCAATATTAGCCCCGGCTGGATACAGCAAATGGGGCAAAAACCTTTAGCCCCGGTTGGTGTCACCAACCGGGGCTAGTAACACGAACCGGGGCTAAAGATGCCAATATTTAGCCCCGGCTAGATACAGGCAACTGGGGCAAAACCTTTAGCCCCGGTTGGTGTCACCAACGGGGGCTAATTGTCAATCTTTAGCCCCGGTTGGTGACACCAAACCGGGGGCTAAAGGTCCCTCTGACAAATGAGCCGTTGGGCTGGGGAACTTTAGCCCCGGGTGGTGTTACCAACCGGGGGCTAAAGACCTTTCTAGTCCCGGGCGCAAATTTTTTCGTGACTAAAGCTGATTTTGCAAATCGTCCAAAGGCTGTTCTCTAGTAGTGTAGTGAAGCTATTTTTTAGAAAATAGCTTCATGAGCAACTTACTAGGTGAAGCTGAGCTGTTTTGAAAAAAAAATGTTTGGCAAAACAGCTTCACCACAAACTTCATGCATGGTTGGGAGAGAGAAATGGGAGTATAAGTTGTGAAAAGCTACTTTTTCAGCTTTATCTCAGCTTATGGTTTTGTAACAGAGGGAATAAAACAACTTCATGGAAAAAGGTGTTTGACAAAAAAAAACCCACCTCATAACAGTTCATGAAGCTGTTGTGAGCTGTACCAAACAGTCCCTAATAAAGACGACAAACATTGAGCCGCTGTCAATGAAGCTGCTAGCGCGCGCAATGCAGACCCACCCGTGAACACTACTCAGATGAATATGAACGACTAAGGTCGTGTTTAGATCTTAAATATTTACATTTCAAATATAGTGTAGTTGGTTGTTGAAATTTTTACGTGAACTGTTGCAAACAAGACTCTATAATTTTTATGTGAATAGTGGTTTTATAGATACATTAAGGATATCAGTATATATTGTCATCGAGGGTGTGAATACATATTGTTCGTTGACCGATGCAAAGATAAAAATATTCTACGAGGAAGAGGTTAACAACTTAAAAGTGAAAATAACTACCCGCTATAAACGCCATGAACATTTTGATCAGTTATATTATATATAATTCTGCTTAACTCCCGACCTATCGAGGATAGTCTACTTCAACCCAAAACTATGAAACGGTTTGTTTACTCTCTGAACTTTGCAAACCGGTTAAATTACCTCTAAGGCAGTTTTGACAGTGGTTTTGCTACAACAACAGTGGTTTTGCTACAGTGAAAATGGTTTTGCTTTTTTATTTCGCCTGAATCTGTGAAAAATTAGAATAAATCACAGAAAAAAATCATAAAATGAAAAATTAATAATTCATTGGACTTCACATGAGTAGATCTACAAAGCGAGCATATAATATGGTATGCTTTAGTACAAAGTTTTTTGTTGTAGATTTAGATCTATTTTTTCTATAATTATTGGATAATTTATAACTGCAGTTTGTATGGTCTATTTGAAACTTTTATGGTGGGCCTAGTTATTGTATGCTGAACTGTAGTAAAAATTTATTTAGATTAGATTTAACAAAATAACACTAAAAAAAAAAATAAAACAAAATTATAACTAAGTTATACATGATCAATCAGTATAAAATGTTACTACAGGTTTAAGATACAATAACTACGTCACCATAAAAATTTCACCATAGTTTGTAACACCCTAAAAATTTCTCCCAAAACAAATAGGTGAAAATGATTTAATTATGATTTTTGTGAGCATTCAACCTAGGGGTTAAATAATTTTTTTGAATTAAAATAAAGGTGGCAACAAGTTTTTGCATTCATGCTGGTGCATTATATTTATTGAAGTGACTGGTTTTGCCAAAATTTAGTTTGAATTCAAACTCCTTTTGGAAATGTTTGAAAAGCCTTGAAATAAAATGAAAAGCTTTTCTTTTCTCCCTCCTTCCCTCCCTCGTTTTCGGCCCAGGCGGCCTGGCGGCCCAACCGCCGACGCGCCCCCTCCTCATCCCCTCCTCCCGCGCGCTGGGCCGCTCCATCCCCCTTCTCCTCGCGCGCGGCCCACGGGCCGGCCTGCTCGCACCCGCGCCGCGAAAACCGCCGGCGCCTCCTCCCTCTCTCTCGCTGACCTCCGTCGTCCCCACCTGTCGGCGCCTTCCCTCTTCCCCTTCGCGCACGCGCCCGAGCAAAACCGCCGGCGCCGCACGTCCGAGTCTCCCGTGTGCCGCTCCCACGACCTCGGCCTCCTCCTCATCCATATAGCGGATGCGCCGCCTGCCCCGCTCCACTCCTCGCTCAGTTGTCTCTCTCGCCCGCGCCGCAGAGCCCCAGAGCAACCACCCGAGCACGACCAGAGCCCTCCGCGCCTTTGCCGCCGCCCGCCCGCCGTTGTCCCGGCGTTTCGGTGCTTCTCCGGCTAATTGCTCCTACCTCCAAGCCCCGCCGCATCACGGTGAAGCCGCCGAACCTTCTTCCTCTTTCGTTGTGCTCGATTTTTGCCCTAACCGCCGGCCGTTTTCTCGCAGCGCGATCTCGCCGAACGCCGACCGCCGTTCGCCGCGGACCGCCACCTCCGAGCCACCTCCTCCGTTCGTTTCACCGTGGTGAGAACCCCCCTTGCACTCCGCTACCCCCTCCGACCGCTTGGTTTGGCCTGTGATGGACCCTATGCCCGAACCCGCGAGCTCCGTGGCTTCGGCCATGGCGGAGCCGCGCACGACGTCGCGGAGCGCCGTGACGCCGCGGCCAGTGCGCGCCGTCGGCCCGCACGCGCGCGCACCGCCCCTTGGTCTAATCCGAGCCGCCCATCTCCGATCCGGCGGCCGAGGATCATCGATACCCTTCGCCGTGCATCTTTGCTAAAGAGCCCCTGGAGAAGTCGGGAATCAACCGCGCTCCAGCGGGCACTGTTTCGCTGAGTCTTTGAAAACTTCCGTCTAGGCCCTGTGTTTTGGAGAAATTGAGGCGCAGTCCAGCTCAGAGAAAAATCCGTTTCCTTTTATTTTAAATGCCGAAAATAGATTCAGTTTATTTACAGAAATGCCACTACTTTGTTTTGCTTATAAAATTCACGTTTTAGCTCCGTTTTGATCCGTTCAAATTGCGTTAGCTTCGCAATTTAGTGCTCTACTGTTTATACCCCTGTTAGCCTGTTTTGGATAGTTAGCTTTAGAGTCCATGTTAATCTTGTTTAGGGCTTTATATACACCGTTTCGGTCGTAGCTCTCGCACCGTAACTCCGTTTTCGATGAACCAAAACTTGTTGTGATCGTAGAGATGCGTACTTCAGTTTTATCAAAGTTTTATATCAGTTTATTACTGTTTGGTGTATTTGTTCTAATAATAGCCTTGTTTGCATCGTGTATGTTGCACCTGGAATGCGTGGTGATGTTGTGATCGAGTAGACGGTGAGTCGGTGTGGTTCGACCAGGACCCCACGTTCAGTGATCAGCCGGAGGATCAACCTTTCGACAACCAAGGCAAGTTAGCATGGGATCTCCTTGTTTACCTATACACTTTACTTTAATCACTCATTTATGCATGGGTCCAATTGCAACCTGAGCAACCTTAGAAACCCACTTAGCTTTGTGATCTGTGATGTTCTTGTTTCCGTGGGATATATGCATATGGGTAGTTTTGCTAGTCTAACTGACTAATAATCGATCCAGTCCAATGATGAATATGTTCTCATGATGATACGTGTTAAACGGATAATAAAACTTGCTGTTAGCAAAAGCTGGGATTGACAGTGCTACCATGAGTGCTATATGGCTCTGGTTTTAGCTCAGTAAACTGGACCTTGTCTAATATGGCAGCGGTGACCCGAAAGGGCGCAAAGGGGGCTTGCCACTTTGGGTGTAGGGCTGCTCCTGTTTCTATGTGTATAGCTGCGATGGCCTTGTGCCATAGAAAAGGGGGGTTGCTACATCTGCCTGCCAAGGAAACCTAGCGGCCCTGACCAGTTAGACGAACCAGCGAAAGGCTTCATAGTGTGCCCTGCCGATCTATCTCGGAAGTGGATCAAGAGGTTGGCCGCCTCGGGCACAAGGGTAACACGGCTTGTGGGTAAAGATGCACCACCTCTGCAGAGTGTAAAACTGTTATAACAGCCGTGCTCACGGTCACGAGCGGCCCGGAAAACTAGCGGAACTATGAAACTTAACAATTGTCACTTTATGTTGTTGGTACTTTATGATTACTATGCTTATCTTTATGGACAAATGGATCATGGGTTAAGGGTTAAGCATAATATTCGTTTACCCTAATGCTAAAACTTTGCCAACATAAAAGCTAACTGCAGTCAGACAGCGTCAGCCTTTTTGAGCCTCATGAACCCTATGTTAGCTTGCTAAGTACGAGAAGTACTTACGCTTGTTGTTTATCTTCTTTTTGGGCAAAATCCCGGTTGGGTAACAGATGAAGGTGCAGTTGGCGACTTTCCTGAAGACTTCTAGGCTAGCTGCTCCCCAGTCGACGTTTCCCTGTGGTTTAGTTTGTGTACCAGTTCAGCGATCTGTGTTTCAGTATGATGTAAGATTTGTTTGAATACTATCGCGATGTAATAAACACTGTGATGATGCCACTCTTGTAATTTGTCTACTTATGTGTGTGATTGTTTCCTGGGCACACATGAGTATTCCGCCTCAGTTTTATCCTTAAAATTGGGGTGTGACAAATTGGTATCAGAGCTTTGTTGACTGTAGGACGCAAGCCTAGCTAGGAAACGGCCGTCTAACACTTTTTGCTACCTGTTCATGCTTATTTTATTAACTTGTTACTTTATTAAAATTTATACCTGCTTCTTATTCTTATTCTATTGCATAAAACTAATTGTTTCCGCTTATCTTATCTTGTTTTTATAACGTCAGGATGCCTCGCATGAACACCCGTGCCTACCGTGCTCTTTTCACCAGCCAGCCTGCTCCCCCTGTGGTTCACATCCCCGACAGTGATGGTTCCTCCAGCTCCTCCAACACCGTCTTCATGGAGGATGAAGAGTTGACCGTTACTCCAGCAGTTTCTGAGGAGCTAGCAGCGCCACCCCGCCCCCTGCAGCAGTTCCCGAGTCTCCAGCCCGGAGGTGCCTGCTCCGGAGGTGCCAGTCCCAGTGGAGCCTGTGCCTGAGGCGCCAGCGCCTGAGGTCCCTGCTCCAGAGGCACCCGCTCCTGCAGCACTGACGCTCCACCAGCTCCTGCGGCACCAGCCTTCGTGCCAGTGTACCCGGTGGTACACTCTCCCGCCGCCTCGTCAGCTTCGGCACCAGCACCCCCTGCCTCTCCAGCAGCGCAGGTGGTGGAAGACCTTGGTTGGGATCGTCGCTTCATGTTCAAGAAGCCCGACGAGACAATACTATCATAGTATGCTGGTTCGTCTGCTGGAGGAGTACTACCCTGAGATGGAGGCTAAGCTCCAGTACCACTGCGGCGAGTATACCCACCCTTTGGAGGCTACATATTGGAAGTCCGACCTGATGGTTACAGGTTGGAAGCTGCTGATCAAGCCCATGTTATAGAGTCGGCTCACAGGACTACCACCAAGCGTGGTGATGCCCTCGCAAGTATGGAGGACGCGGCGCAGGATGCTTACCTGCACTACCATGGCCTTCGCTTCCAGATGATGAGGAATGATCGCTACCGCTACCTGCCCCAAAGTGACATGGAGGGCTCGTGGCGAACCCTGCTACCACCAGTGGAGTACCCGGTTCTGGTCTCTACTGCTCAGCATGTCTATGAGGTGCATAGGAAGGCCGACAAGGTGCAAGATGACCTGCGTGCTGCTCAGAAGGTGATAAGGCGTTTGGAGCGCGAAGTGGATTACCTTCGCGGTGAGCTAGACTATGCAGCTGTTTACAAGAAGAAGTACAGAGCCAACGATGCCCCCGGTGGAGCCCAGTAGCTTGCCTACCATGATCAGTTACCTCGTTTAGACACGTTGTGTTAAATTTAGTTTGTGTTATGTGAACCTGTGGTGTTTGTGTTACTTATGCTGGTGAACTATGTTGTTTGGATCTTTGCTTGTGTGTGGTGAAGTATGGGTTATGACCGTGCTTCCCCAAGTTAAACACCTTCGTGTGTGTTATATAAAGTTGTTTACCTCTTTTCTGTGTTGCTGTTTTCTGGAGCAGCCTGTGTTTAAATCTGTGTATCTCTTAATCCGTGACCCCAAAAATTGTGAAATTTTTGTGGGAGTATCTAGACTGATGTACCTTTCAAACAAATCTGGAACCAAGTCTTTATCTGTTCGGATCTAGGAGATATGCCTGTTTAAAGTTGATGTTTCTGCGCAGTCTGTCATCCAGAACAGTTTCTGATCAATGCTGTTTTCGGCCTCGAATCTGGCCGAATCTGAAAAAGTGTTCTACACGAAAGTTGTAGCCGGTTTCTTAAGCTTTCCAACGATGTCTGGTTCATCCTGTTGGATTTCTGTAGCTCGAGTTATGTCCGTTTTAGTGTGCTGCTGTCGACAAGGATGTGCACAGAAATTTTCAGCAATGTTCATTTATGTCATATATACTTTCTATGTTGGATATAAAGGTCTAACTCTTGCGCATTTGTTGGTGAGCAGATGGCAGCAAGGGTGGACGCGGGAGAGGCCGTGGCCGTGGGCGTGGTGCTCCTATGGACCCGCCACCGCCACCGCCGCCAGTGACCATCGAGCAGTTGATGGCCACGCAGAAATCAACTTATGCACGCCATGATGAACCGCCTGGATCAGGCGCCCGCTGCCGCACCTCAACCTCTTCAAGTCAGAGACCGTCGAGGAGAGTTCCTGAAGGGCCATCCACCTGTGTTCACGCACGCCTCTGAACCTCTGGAGGCGGATGACTGGCTCCGTGCGGTGGAAAAACAGCTGAACATCGCCCAGTGCACCGATTATGAGAAGGTGCTCTACGCTTCTGGGCAATTGCAGGGAGCTGCACAGGACTGGTGGGATGCGTTCATGTTCGGCCGTCCCCAAGATGCCCCAGTTGTTACGTGGCAGGAGTTCAAGGAGAACTTCCGATCCTATCACATTCCAGATGGTCTCGTGGAGCTGAAGCAAGAGGAGTTCCGCTCTCTGAAGCAAGGGTCCATGTCAGTGGCGCAGTACCCGCGACAAGTTTGCTCAGCTATCGCGTTATGCCCCTCAGGATGTGGCCAATGACAAGGACAAAACGCGCCGTTTCTTGAATGGTCTTATGATGGGTTGGCCAGCTCCAGTGATGTCCAACACCTACCCGAACTATCAGGCCCTGGTCAATAGGGCGATAGTTATTGACAACAAGAGGAAGGAAATGGCCAGGCAAAGAAAAGAAGCTTCCAAGGCCAGTCATCGGGGAGCAACACTCGTCCCCGAATCAACCACAACAAGGTTACCCCCAGAGGAGTCAAGGCCAACCAGTGGATGGAAACAGGGGACAGCATCCCAGAAAAACCCAGAACCCAACAGCGCCCTCCCTACCAACAGCAGTCAGGTGGTCAGCGCTACCAACAGCAGCCAGGAGGACAGAGGTTCCAACAGCAGAGCAGCCAAGCATCACGCCAGGGAGCACCCAACTCCGTCCCATGAAGAATGCAGCTCAGCAGAACCCCAACGCTTGCTACCGTTGCGGGGAGCCAGGACACTACGCTCACCAGTGCCCCAAGAAGCAGAACCCCCAGGCCCCACAGAACCAGGCAGAGCTCAGAAGCAGAATGCTCGCCCACTCACACTGGACGGGTGAATTCATGTAGCTGCCGATACTGCCCTGGATGCACCGGATGGTTATGATGGGTACGTTCAGCATCAACTCAATCCAGCAACCATACTTTTTGATTCTGGTGTTCGCAATTTTCATTTCACAGTCGTTTGTTAGAATGCATGGTGTGTGCCTTTATGTGCAATGAAGAAAACAATCATAGTAAACTCACCAGGGGGTAGTATGCCTGCAAATTTTGGAGCCCACCTCTAGTGTCAACCTAAGGGGGGGAGACTTTAAAGTAAAGCCTATAGTGCTAAGAACAGCAGGTATAGATCTCATCTTGGGTATGGACTGGATGAAGCAACATGGGGCTGTCATTCAGTGTCAAGAAAGGTCAGTTGTTGTTGTAACTACACCTAAGGGAGACAGAATCTGTGTGCAAGTGGTTGTTAAAAGAACAGCCAACTGCCCACGGTCAACCAGATGGATGCTAGTGGGCAGAGCAGGATCGGGTGGTGGACGAGTTCCCTGATGTCTTTCCGGATGATTTGCCAGGTATGCCACCTGATCGCGATGTTGAGTTCATTATTGAATTACTACCTGGAACTGCACCAATATCTAAAAGACCTTATAGAATGGGGGTAAATGAATTAGAAGAACTTAAGAAACAGCTTAAGGAGTTGTTAGAGAAAGGGTATATACGCCCTAGTGCTTCTCCTGGGGAGCACCTGTGATTTTTGTGGATAAGAAAGATGGTAGCCAAAGAAGTGTGTGGATTATAGGTCTTTAAATGAGGTTACCAAAAAAAACAAATACCCTCTACCCCGGATAGACGATCTATTTGACCAGCTTAGAGGAGCATGTGTGTTCTCTAAAATAGATCTCAGATCTGGGTATCACCAGTGAAATCCGGAACTCAGACATTCCTAAGACCGCCTTCACCACGCGGTATGGACTGTATGAGTATACAGTGATGTCTTTTGGACTGACCAATGCCCCAGCCTACTTCATGTATCTGATGAATAAAGTGTTCATGGAATACCTGGATAAGTTTGTGGTGGTGTTCATAGATGACATTCTAGTGTTCTCTAGAACAGAAGAGGATCATGCTGAACATCTAAGGATGGTTTTGCAGAAGCTAAGAGAGCATCAGCTCTATGCCAAGAGGAGCAAGTGTGAATTTTGGCTGAAAGAAGTCTCTTTCCTAGGGCATGCTGTCTCTAACGGAGGTATATCCGTTGATCCTAGCAAGGTGCAAGATGTGTTGGATTGGAACCCGCCAACTAATGCCAGTGAAATCCGAAGTTTCCTGGGTTTGGCCGGGTATTATAGGAGGTTCATTGAAGGATTCTCCAAGCTCGCAAAGCCTATGACTGCCTTGTTAGAGAAGAACGCTAAGTTTGTGTGGTCTGATAAATGCCAAGCAAACTTCGAAGAGTTAAAGAAGAGATTAACCTCAGCACCAGTCCTAGTTCTGCCAGACTTGAACAAAAGCTTCTCCATCTTTGTGATGCATCTCGTCTGGGACTTGGATGTGTTCTCATGCAAGAAGGAAGAGTAGTTGCTTATGCATCTAGACAGCTGAGAAAACACGAGGTGAACTATCCAACTCATGATTTGGAGTTAGCAGCTGTGGTCCATGCCCTGAAATTATGGAGACATTATCTGGTTGGGCATAAGTGTGACGTGTAACGGATCATAAAAGTCTGAAGTATATATTTACCCAGTCAGATCTGAACTTGAGGCAACGCCGTTGGCTAGAATTGATCAAAGACTATGATCTAGAGGTACATTATCACCCAGGAAAGGCCAATGTCGTGGCCGATGCCTTGAGCAGAAAAACCTACGCAAACGGTCTGCAAGTGGAACGCATGTCAGCAGAGTTGAGAGGGCTGAAATGGCATATCTTAATCTATGTTTTGCCAACAACGTAGTGGAAATGTCAGTTGAACCTATCTTGAGAGAAAGAAATCCGTGAGGGTCAGTTGAAAGATGAGAAGTTGAAAGAGATAGCAGAAAAACATAGTGCTTGGAAAGGCACCAGGATTCCGGATGGATGATAATGGGACTCTATGGTTTGGAAAGAGGATATGTGTGCCCGAAGTGAAGGCTATCCGTGATGCCATCTTGCGGGATGCTCACGGAATCTGCCTACTCCATTCACCCCGGTAGCACCAAAATGTACTTGGATCTGAAAAGAAAAAATACTGGTGGTATGGTATGAAACGGGATGTAGCAGAATATGTGGCTCTATGTGACACCTGTCAGAAGGTCAAAGCTGAACATCAAAGACCAGCAGGATTGTTACAGCCTATGCAGAACCCGAGTGGAAATGGGAAGAAGTGGGAATGGACTTTATTACTGGTTTACCTCGCACACAAAGAGGCTATGATTCTATATGGGTAATAGTCGACCGTCTCACTAAGGTCGCTCACTTCTTACCAGTAAAGACCACCTATTCTGGAGCAAGGTTAGCAGAACTGTACATGGAAGGATGTTGTCTCTGCATGGTGTTCCAAAGAAAATAGTGTCCGACAGAGGAACACAGTTCACTTCTCATTTGGCATCAAGTACATCAATCCTTGGGAACTGAGCTGACTTTCAGTTCTGCATATCACCCACAAACAGATGGGCAGACTGAAAGGAAAACCAGATCTTGGAGGACATGTTGAGAGCATGTGCCCTTCAGCATGGGACTAGTTGGGATAAAAGCCTGCCATATGCTGAATTCTCTTACAAACAACAGTCACCAGAAGAGTCTGAAAATGGCTCCTTTCGAAGCTTTGTATGGGCGAAAGTGTAGAACTCCTTTGTTCTGGAATCAGACAGGAAAACTCAAGTGTTCAGAACGGATGTCCTTAGAAATGCTGAAGAACAAGTAAGGATGATCCGAGATAACCTAAGGATAGCTCAATCCCGGCAGAAGAAGAGTTATGCAGATACTCGCAGGAGGGACTTAGTTTTCAAAGTGGGAGATTATGTGTATTTGAAAGTGTCACCCATGAGAAGCGTAAAGAGGTTCAACATGAAGGGAAGTTGGCACCAGATACATAGTCCTTTCCGGATCTTGGCCAGACGTGGAGAAGTGGCCTATCAGCTCGAGTTACCTGAGAGGCTTTCAGGTGTTCATGATGTGTTCCATGTTTCTCAGCTAAAGAAATGCCTGAGGGTGCCTGAAGAGCAAGTTCCCCTAGAAGAGATCAAGATAGGAGAAGATCTCACTTATGAAGAGTACCCTGTCAAGATCTTGGAAACAGCAGAAAGAGTTACCAGGAGCCGAGTTATCAAGATGTGCAAAGTTCAGTGGAACCGGTATACAGAAGAAGAGGCTACCTGGGAAAGGGAGAAGATCTTCGGAAATCCTATCCGCAGTTGTTTGAGTAAGCTCCGGTCGAATCTCGAGGACGAGATTCATCTTAAGGGGGTAGAGTTGTAACACCCTAAAATTTCTCAAACAAAATAGGTGAAAATGATTTAATTATGATTTTTTGTGAGCATTCAACCTAGGGGTTAAATAATTTTTGTTGAATTAAATAAAGGTGGCAACAAGTTTTTGCATTCATGCTGGTGCATTATATTTATTGAAGTGACTGGTTTTTGCCAAAATTTAGTTGAATTCAAACTCCTTTTGGAAATGTTTTGAAAAGCCTTGAAATAAAATGAAAAGCTTTTTCTTTTCTCCCTCCTTCCCTCCCTCGTTTTCGGCCCAGGCGGCCTGGCGGCCCAACCGCCGGCGCGCCCCTCCTCATCCCCTCCTCCCCGCGCGCTGGGCCGCTCCATCCCCCTTCTCCTCGCGCGCGGCCCACGGGCCGGCCTGCTCGCACCCGCGCGCGCGCGAACCGCCGGCGCCCTCCTCCTCTCTCTCGCTGACCTCCCGTCCCCACCTGTCGGCGCCTTCCCTCTTCCCCTTCGCGCACGCGCCCGAGCACAACCGCCGGCGCCGCACGTCCGAGTCTCCCGCGTGCCGCTCCCACGACCTCGGCCTCCTCCTCATCCATATAGCGGTGCGCCGCCTGCCCCGCTCCACTCCTCGCTCAGTTGTCTCTCTCGCCCGCGCCGCAGAGCCCCAGAGCAACCACCCGAGCACGACCAGAGCCCTCCGCGCCTTTGCCGCCGCCCGCCGCCGTTGTCCCGGCGTTTCGGTGCTTCTCCGGCTAATTGCTCCTACCTCCAAGCCCCGCCGCATCACGGTGAAGCTGCCGAACCTTCTTCCTCTTTCGTTGTGCTCGATTTTGCCCTAACCGCCGGCCGTTTTCTCGCAGCGGGATCTCGCCGAACGCCGACCGCCGTTCGCCGCGGACCGCCACCTCCGAGCCACCTCCTCCGTTCGTTTCACCGTGGTGAGAACCCCCCTTGCACTCCGCTACCCCTCGACCGCTTGGTTTGGCCTGTGATGGACCCTATGCCCGAACCCGCGAGCTCCGTGGCTTCGGCCATGGCGGAGCCGCGCACGACGTCGCGGAGCGCCGTGACGCCGCGGCCAGTGCGCGCCGTCGGCCGCCCGCGCGCGCACCCGCCCCTTGGTCTAATCCGAGCCGCCCATCTCCGATCCGGCGGCCGAGGATCATCGATACCCCTTCGCCGTGCATCTTTGCTAAAGAGCCCCTGGAGAAGTCGGGAATCAACCCGCGCTCCAGCGGGCACTGTTCGCTGAGTCTTTGAAAACTTCCGTCTAGGCCCCTGTGTTTGGAGAAATTGAGGCGCAGTCCAGCTCAGAGAAAATCCGTTTCCTTTTATTTAAATGCCGAAAATAGATTCAGTTTATTTACAGAAATGCCACTACTTTGTTTTGCTTATAAAATTCACGTTTTAGCTCCGTTTTGATCCGTTCAAATTGCGTTAGCTTCGCAATTTAGTGCTTCTACCTGTTTATACCCCTGTTAGCCTGTTTGGATAGTTAGCTTTAGAGTCCATGTTAATCTTGTTTAGGGCTTTATATACACCGTTTCGGTCGTAGCTCTCGCACCGTAACTCCGTTTTCGATGAACCAAAACTTGTTGTGATCGTAGAGATGCGTACTTCAGTTTTATCAAAGTTTTATATCAGTTTATTACTGTTTGGTGTATTGTTCTAATAATAGCTTGTTTGCATCGTGTATGTTTGCACCTGGAATGCGTGGTGATGTTTGTGATCGAGTAGACGGTGAGTCGGTGTGGTTCGACCAGGACCCCACGTTCAGTGATCAGCCGGAGGATCAACCTTTCGACAACCAAGGCAAGTTAGCATGGGATCTCCTTGTTTACCTATACACTTTACTTTAATCACTCATTTATGCATGGGTCCAATTGAGCAACCTTAGAAAACCCACTTAGCTTTGTGATCTGTGATGTTCTTGTTTCCGTGGGATATATGCATATGGGTAGTTTTGCTAGTGCTAACTGACTAATAATCGATCCAGTCCAATGATGAATATGTTCTCATGATGATACGTGTTAAACGGATAATAAAACTTGCTGTTAGCAAAAGCTGGGATTGACAGTGCTACCATGAGTGCTATATGGCTCTGGTTTTAGCTCAGTAAACTGGACCTTGTCTAATATGGCAGCGGTGACCCGAAAGGGCGCAAAGGGGGCTTGCCACTTTGGGTGTAGGGCTGCTCCTGTTTCTATGTGTATAGCTGCGATGGCCTTGTGCCATAGAAAAGGGGGGTTGCTACATCTGCCTGCCAAGGAAACCTAGCGGCCCTGACCAGTTAGACGAACCAGCGAAAGGCTTCATAGTGTGCCCTGCCGATCTATCTCGGAAGTGGATCAAGAGGTTGGCCGCCTCGGGCACAAGGGTAACACGGCTTGTGGGTAAAGATGCACCACCTCTGCAGAGTGTAAAACTGTTATAAACAGCCGTGCTCACGGTAACGAGCGGCCCGGAAAACTAGCGGAACTATGAAACTTAACAATTGTCACTTTATGTTGTTGGTACTTTATGATTACTATGCTTATCTTTATGGACAAAGGATCATGGGTTAAGGGTTAAGCATAATATTCGTTTACCCTAATGCTAAAACTTTGCCAACATAAAAGCTAACTGCAGTCAGACAGCGTCAGCCTTTTTGAGCCTCATGAACCCTATGTTAGCTTGCTAAGTACGAGAAGTACTTACGCTTGTTGTTTATCTTCTTTTTGGCAAAATCCCGGTTGGGTAACAGATGAAGGTGCAGTTGGCGACTTTCCTGAAGACTTCTAGGCTAGCTGCTCCCCAGTCGACGTTTCCCTGTGGTTTAGTTTGTGTACCAGTTCAGCGATCTGTGTTTCAGTATGATGTAAGACTTGTTTTGAATACTATCGCGATGTAATAAACACTGTGATGATGCCACTCTTGTAATTTGTCTACTTATGTGTGTGATTGTTTCCTGGGCACACATGAGTATTCCGCCTCAGTTTATCCTTAAAATTGGGGTGTGACATAGTTGGACCACAACAACTGTAGTTATAAATTATTTTAATTAATTACAAAAAGAATAGATTTATATCTATAGTGAGAAACTTTGTACTAAAGTATATCATATTATATACTCACGTATAGATATACCTCATGTGAAGTCCAACAAAATTAAATCTTCTATTTTATGATTTTTCTATGTTTTTACTATGATTTTTCAAATATTCAACTGAAATTATTAAAAAAGAAAAAAAATAATGTTACTGTAGCAAAACCACTGTTATTGTAACAAAATCACCGTTATAAAACTGCATGGAGGGAGAGGGTAATTTGATCGGTTTTATAAAGTTTAGGGAACGAAAAAGACTATTTCAAAGTAGACCATTGGCGGATCCAGAATCGACTCACGAGGGGGGCTAAATACATAGAGAGCCGAGTTTTAGACCGAAATTCTCCTTGTATTTTAGTCCACAAAAGGTTTTTGTAGATTTTAAGGTGATTTAGACTGAATTTTCCATTATTTTTGTAGCCCACAGAAAATTTTGAACTAATTTAAAGACAAATTATATTATTTTTACCTGAAATCATATGTGTATTTTTGGGCAAGGGGGCTGCAACCCCCCAGGATCCGCCACTGAAGTAGACCATCCTAAATAGGTTAGTGGCTTAAGTAGATTTTTTCTATATAAAAACACCAAGCTGTTCGCAGTATCTCTACTACTCCACGTTTAAAATTTGAGTAATTGAATTGCGTCTATGGAGTGCTTTTGAGGTTAGCTAGAGGCTGCATTCACGTCACCTGTTGGATACTGATCGAGGCGATCTTCGGACAAATCCAGTGATAAATTCTAGGTAAATTGAGTACCGAATAAGTTTTTGAATAGTAGTACTGTTAGAATTATATGGGCTTGACCCATTAACAAATTCTGAAATTCATAATAAATCTCAAAGGCCCATTCATGTGTGAGCAAAGAGGGGAAGTGGAACTCTTTAGTCCCACCTTGCTAGTGGAAGGGGAGGAGGACTTGCTTAAATATGGAAGTCCTCTCCACTTCCTCAAGTCTAGTGTGAGAAGGAGAAGAGAAACCCCACGCGCGCGCTCGCTCGCCTCGCCTCGCCGGGCGTGGCGTGGGGACTTGCGCGGGTGCGCGGCACTTGCGTGAATGGTCCGCCGAAATCCGGCTCCTCGCCTTGCGGGAGCGCGGTCTCCTTTTGCAGTTTTAGTTTTTGGTTTCTTGGCCTTCAAGTTGCAGAGTCCTAAACAGTTACGACTCAAGAGTCCTAAACCGATTTAGATCGTGATCGCGACACGAGGTCGGTTCAACAGGGCTATATAAGCAGCCTATCGGCCACGCCAAAACGTATCTCAACACCTCTCGAGCTAGGGTTTGCCTCATATCGCTTTTGCGTTGCCGTCTAGTCGTCTCCAGTCCGTTCGCTTGCGTGCACCAGCGACCGGGCGAGCAGGTCTCCGGAACTCTTGTCTTTGTGATCCTGCACCGGGAGAAGGCGAATAAGGTTTTTGGGAAGCGCTCGTCACGCGACTGCTCTCGTCTTCAACAACGAGTCGTCTACCGTCCAAGTCAGGCGGCGCTGCGTCAAGACGTACTCGTGTCAACTGCTCCGAGCTCTTCCTCCAGCGCTCATCAAGGATCGTCCAACGCCGACTCCGCCACCGTCTCTCCAACATCAGAAAGGTACGCCATTCGTGATCTAATCTCTATGCTTATATCAGATCTTATGCCTTTGTTCTTGCTTTTTAATCTATCTGGTGTACGAGCTATGTTTACACCGGTTGTCATGTATGAGATCATGTTATGCATGTTTGCTATGCTAGTAAACAATACAATCTGAGATATCTAGATCATCAATTTATCATGATTTATTTTCTGGTTTTAATCTGGAAATTGCTTTTCTTTTAATAATCCAAAAACCTTATTATATGTTTCCAGAATTAACTATGGCTAGTTTTGTTGATGTGCTGAAGCCAGAAAAATTTTCTGGAGAGCACTTTAAGAGATGACAAGTTAAGGTCACCAATTGGTTGACGGCCATGAAAGTGTTCTGAGTGAGTGCTGGTATGCCGGAGGGAAATATCTCTGAAGAGGATCAGAGAGCTATCCAGGATGCCAACCAAATCTTTGTGGGAGTTGTGCAGAATGTCCTTGCTGATCATATCTTTGATACAATTTTGCACATTAAAGACGCAAATACTTTGTGGGATTATCTGGCAGCTACCTTTGGTGCTTCAGATGCTGGCAAAGAGTTGTACATCATGGAGACTTTTCATGACTACCGGATTGTTGCGAACAAATCTATAGTCGAACAAGCTCATGAGATACACCGTCTGGCAAAAGAGCTTGAACTCCTCAACTGTGTTATACCCGATGAGTTTGTGGCTGGGTGCATTATTGCAAAGCTACCTTCCTCTTGGAGGAATTTCGCCACAATCCTTAAACACAAGAGACAGAAAATATCAGTTGAAAACCTGATAGCATCTCTTGATGTTGAAGAGAAGGCTCGGGCTAAAGATAACACTGAGAAGGGGAACGAGGAGAAAGAGCTAGCGCCCACTTCGTCCAGAAAAACCATGGCAAGTACAAAGGAAGGCCTAAGTCTTTCAATGCCAAAACTACTACTACATTTAAGAAGAAGAAGAAGAATAAAGCAGAGTTGTCGTGCTTCACTTGTGGAGAGCTTGAGCATTTTTCCAAAGAGTGTCCGGAGCGAGCTGACCGCAAAGGGAAAAAGAAGAATATCAACCTTGTGACTACTAGCGATGCTGATGACGGGTATGGTAATTTTCCTACTGTACTATCAGTATTTCAATCACCAAATTGGTGGGTTGATACAGGTGTTAATATTCACGTGTGTGCTGATATCTCTCTGTTTTCTTCTTATCAGGGGCTCCAAGGTTCCTCCGTCCTAATGGGGAATGGATCACATGCTTCTGTTCGTGGTGTTGGCACCGTAGATCTGAAGTTTACTTCGGGGAAGATCGTGCAACTGAAGAACGTGCAGCATGTCCCTACTATACGCAAGAACCTTGTTAGTGTATCTCTTCTTTTGAGAGATGGTTTTAAAGTAGTTTTAGAGTCCAATAAAGTAGTTATGTCTAAGCATGGATAATTTATTGGTAAAGGCTATGATTGCGGAGGTGTTCCGCCTATCTTTGGCAGATTTTTGTAATAAGTCAGTAAATCATATTTGTGGCACAATTAATGATAGTTCTAATATTTGGCATTCTCGTTTATGTCATGTGAAACTTTGGTTTAATGTCACGTTTGTCTAGCCTGAGTTTAATTCCAGATTTCACTATTGCCAAAGGTTCTAAGTGTCATAGTTGTGTGCAATCAAAGCAACCTCGCAAGCCTCACATGGCAGCGGAAGAGAGAAACTTGGCACCTCTAGAACTCATACATTCTGATCTTTGTGAGATGAATGGTGTGTTGACAAAAGGTGGAAAGAGATATTTCATGACTTTAATTGATGATGCAACTAGATATTGTTATGTTACTTGCTTAAAACTAAAGATGAAACGCTAGACTACTTTAAAATCTATAAGGCTGAAGTTGAGAATCAACTAGAGAGAAAGATTAAACGTCTAAGGTCAGATCGTGGTGGTGAGTATTTTCCTATGCTTTTTGATGATTTCTGTACAAAACATGGTATTATCATGAGAGGACAGCTCCCTATTCTCCTGAATCAAACGGGATTGCCAAGAGGAAAAACCGCACGTTGACTGACTTGGTGAACGCCATGTTAGATACTGCTGGTCTTTCTAAGGCATGGTGGGGGGAGGCTTTATTGACTGCGAGTCATGTCCTGAATAGAGTTCCAAACAGAAATAAAGAGACAACTCCATACGAGTATTGGGTTGGAAGGAAACCATCACTTACATACTTACGCACGTGGGGATGTTTGGCGAAAGTCAATGTTCCAATTTCTAAGAAGCGTAAGCTTGGACCAAAGACCGTGGATTGCATCTTTCTAGGATATGCACATCATAGCATTGCCTATAGATTTTTAGTAGTAAAATCTGAAGTACCTGATATGCATGTGGATACGATCTTTGAATTTCGTGATGCTACATTCTTTGAGAACATTTTTCCTATGAAAGATATGCGGTAGCAATGCTAAGTTTTCCTCTGAATTAACTCCTGATTTTACTACACCTATTGAGTCTCCGTTTAAGTCATTTGAACAACCACTTAATGAAGTCCTGAGGAGGATGACAATGAAATTCCTGTGAGGAACAAGAGACGAAGGATTGCAAAATCCTTTGGTGATGATTTCATTGTGTACCTTGTGGATGATACTCCTACTTCTATTACAGAAGCATATGCATCTCCAGATGCAGATGATTGGAAAGAAGCTGTTCGTAGTGAGATGGACTCGATTCTTTCTAATGGTACCTGGGAGTTATCTGAGTTGCCTTTTGGTTGCAAACCTGTGGGTTGTAAGTGGGTGTTCAAGAAGAAGCTTAGACCTGATGGTACTATTGACAAGTACAAGGCTCGACTTGTGGCTAAGGGTTATACTCAAAAAGAAGGCGAGGATTTCTTTGATACTTATTCACCTGTTGCTAGATTAACCACTATTCGAGTATTACTTTCCCTGGCTGCCTCATATGGTTTTCTCATTCATCAAATGAATGTGAAGACAACTTTTCTTAATGGAGAGTTGGATGAGGAGATCTATATGGATCAGCCTGATGGGTTTGTAGTAAAAGGTGAAGAGCAAAAAGTGTGTAAGTTATTGAAATCTTTGTATGGCTTGAAACAAGCACCTAAACAATGGCATGAGAAGTTTGACACTACTTTAATTAGTGCAGGCTTTGTTGTTAATGAAGCTGATAGGTGTGTGTATTATCGACATGGTGGGGGTCAATCTGTTATATTATGTTTATATGTTGATGATATTCTTATTTTTGGAACAAATATTGATGTTATTAATGAGGTCAAGTCTTTCCTATCAAAGAGTTTTGATATGAAAGATCTGGGTGAAGCTAATGTTATTTTGAACATTAAGCTGATTAAGAGTGGGATTACTTTATTGCAATCTCACTATGTTGAGAAGGTTTTGAGTCGCTTTGGCTTTATGGATAGTAACCTTCTCCAACACCTTATGATCCCAGTGTGACTTTGAGAAAGAACAGAAAGATTGCTAGAGACCAACTGAGATACTCTCAGATTATTGGTTCACTCATGTATCTAGCGAGCGCAACTAGACCAGATATCTCATTTGCTGTGAGCAAGTTGAGTAGGTACATGTCAAACCGGGTGATAATCATTGGCATGCACTTGAAAGAGTTTTGCGTTATCTCAAAGGTACAATGAGTTTTGGAATTCACTATTCTGGGCACCCAGCTGTGCTAGAGGGATATAGTGATGCAAACTGGATTTCTGATATTGATCAGATCTACGCCACTAGTGGGTATGTTTTTACCCTTGGAGGTGGTACAGTGTCATGGAGGTCTTGTAAATAGACTATATTGACTAAATCAACCATGGAAGCAGAACTTGCTGCTTTGGATACCGCTTCTGCAGAGGCAGAGTGGCTGCGTGAGCTCTTGTCTGACTTACCGGTGGTTGAAAAACCAATACCGGCTATCCTTATGAACTGTGATAATCAAACAGTGATCACTAAGTGAATAGTGCTAAGGATAATGCGAAGTCAACAAGACACGTTAAAAGACGTTTGAAGTCTGTCAGGAAGTTGAGAAACTCCAGAGTAATAGCTGTGACTTATGTGCAAACAGACAAAAACCTGGCAGATCCCTTTACAAAAGGGTTATCACGGAATGTGATAGAAATCACATCAGGGAGATGGGTATGAGACCCATATGAGTACAGTAGTAGCAACCCAACCTTTTGATCGGAGATCCCGTGACTAAGGATCTGGGAAGAACAAGATATTGGTAAACTGAGGAAAGTGTGACACCCTAAAATTTGCCCAATTTTAAAATAGGTAAAAATGCTCCTTTATTAATTTTTGGTGTGCATTTAATCTAGGATTAAATAATTTTCATAATATTAAAATTTGGATAGCAACATGATGTGGCATTCATGCTGGTGCACTTTGAATTTTTGAGATGAGTGGTTTTGGTCAAAACTTGGTTTGAATTCAAATTCTTTTTGAAATGGGTTTGTTTTGAGCTGGAAATAAAAAGAAAAGGCTTTATTTTCTTTTTCTCCCCCTCTCCTTGTTTTCGGCCCGAGCGGCCTGGTGGCCCAGCCCACCGGCCACTCCTCCCCTCCTCTCTCCCCTCCTCCCTTCCCCGCGCTGGGCCTTTCCCCTTCTCTCTTTCCTCGCGCGGCCCAACAGGTCGGCCCATGCTCCGCGCCGCGCCTGCAACCGGCCGCCCGCGCCTCCTCCTTCGGCCTCTCGCTGACGCTTCGGCCCCGCTCGTCGGCGCCTTCAGTTTCCCCCTCCTCCCCACCTCCCGCTCTGCTCTCGACTGGCTGAGCGGCAACCGCCGCCCTCCCGTGTCCGCGTCCTCCGCGAGTCGTGGGAGCGACCCGCTCGCCTTCCCCTCGGCCATAAAACGAATGCGGCCGCTTCCCCGCTTCCCTTTCCCTCAGTTGCCTCACTCGCGCACGCAGCAGAGCACCAGAGCCGCGCCGCCGAAGCCCTCCGCGCCATTGCTGCCGCCCGCCGCCGTCGACCCGTCGATTCGACGCCGCTCCGGCCGAGTGCGACACACTCTGAGTTTCGCCGCGTCGCGGTGAAGTAGCCGAGCCTTCTCCCTCTTCTTTGCGCTCGGATTTGCCCTAACCGTCGCGTTTTTCTTGAGCAGTGGCCGCCGCCGCCTCTCTCCGTCATCCGCCGCCGTCAGTGCCTCCCCGCCGCCTCCTTAGCCGCGGTGAAAATCCCCTTGCCTCCCTCTGTCTCTCGGTTCGCTTGGCTTAGCCTAGGGTGGCTCTGCGACCGAGTCCGTGAGCTCCGCCGTGCCATCCATGGCGTTGCGCGCACGACGTCGTGCGGGGAGCCGCGACGTCGCGGCCTGGGCGCGCCGTCGGCCCGTCCCTCGCGCACGCGCCGCCCGATCTAATCCCTGCCATCCGTCATCGATCCGACGACGCAGGATGGCCCATACCCCTTCGGGGGGAGTTTTTGCTAAAGAGTCCTCCGAAGATCCCAACCTCAACCCGCACTCCAAACGGCACTATTCCCCGAGTCTTGAGAATCTTCCTTTAAGCCCCCTGTGCTTCTTCTTAATCGAGGCGCAGTCCAGCCCAGAGAAAAATCCGTTTCCTTTTATTTTAAATGCCGAAAATAGTTTCAGTTAATTTACAGTTTTGCCACTACACTAAAACGCTTATAAAATCCACGTTTTAGCTCCGATTTGATCCGTTCAACTTGCGTTAGCTTCGTAATTTAGTTCCCTACCCGTTTATGCCTCTTAGTCAGCTTAGGTCAGTTTAGTTTCAGGGTCCAAGTTAATCTCGTTTAGGCCTTAGAAACCCCGTTTCGGTCGTATCTTTCGTGCCGTAACTCCGTTTTCAGTGAACCAAATATCGTCGTGATCGTAGGATCGAGTACTTCTGTTTTATCAAAGTTTTATTTATGTTTACCACTGTTGGTGTACTGTTCTAATGGATAGCCTTGTTTGCAATGCATGTGTGCGCTTGGATGCCTGTGTGGTGTTCTGTGATCGTATGTCCAGTCGGTGAGTTATGCATCGGTGATCAAGAAGAAGTTTGTGATCAAGAGTCAACCTTTGATCAAGAGTCAACCTTTGGAAATCTACAAGACAACAGAAAAAGGGATCTTGAGTTAAGGCAAGTATAGCAATCGAGTTTTCTCTTCGCAATCATGATCATGTTACTTAATTAATGTATGCATCGAATGATAAAAATGACTTATTAGCAACTTAAGAAATTATCTGTACAAGTGCCTTCGGGTTTTACAGTGCAACTGATGGGGGTTATATGGCTCTGGCTTTAGCTCAGTATGAGGACCTTTTCTAGCTTGTTAGAGGTTACCCTTGTGGCGCCAATGGGGGATAGCAGACTGGGGATTCCCTGTGACTGGTTGAATCACCCAGACTGACTAATGAAACCTAGCGGCCCTAACTTGTTAGACGAACCTTTGAAAGGCTTCATCGTGAACCCTGCCGACTTTCCTTGGAAGTGAGTTAAGAGGCTGATCACCTCGGGCAAATGGGCAATTCACGTCTCACAGTGAAAGTGTACACCTTTGCGCAAAGTTTATTAAACTGATATATCAGCCGTGCTCACGGTCACGAGCGGCCTTGCAGACCTTTTACATTAAGATTATGACTTTTGTTGGTTAACATGTTCATTGTTTACCATTTTATGCTATTCATTATTTATGTTACATTGATCATGAAACTCGGGATCTATATCCTTGTTGCTATACTTGTTGAGTTCAACATGGACTCACTCTTGTTTTTCCCCCACGCACCCCAGTCTCCATCAGAGTCGCGCAGCGGAAGCGTGGTGGTGACGCAGATGAGTTTCCTAGAAGGCCGATGGTAGTGCTAGGCATAGCTTAGGCTTGTGGTCAACCAGTCAGTTGTTCCCTGTGAAGTTGGTGTCTCCATCTGAAGATCAGAGTGTCTTTCCGCTGTCTGCTCCTTAAGGTTAAGTTCTTTGTGTTTACACGTTATATATGAGCATTGTCTTTCGATATTACCCTTTATTTGTGGCTATATGTGAGATTTGACTTCCTGGGCTCACATATGGTGTATACCTGGTTTTGTCCTTAAAACCGTGTGTGACAAGTGGTATCGGAGCAATGCTGACTGTAGGACGCAAGCCTAGTTAGAAACTGGTCGTTTTAAGCTTTTGAAAATTGCTATAGAACCCTTGTTCTATCCATCTTGGTATTTTCTTCTTTATTGTATCTTCTACTTGTTATTTGTCTCCTCCTTGTTGCTTAAATTTTAAAATTTGCTCTCACCTTCACTCCTTGCCTTGAATTGCTTTTGAAAATTTCCCTCTGTCTAAGTAGATGGATCGTTGACCAAGCTATATCGTCTCTGACCGCAGTTGACAAACAGAAGCTGATCGCTAGGCAAAGTCAAGACCTGGGAAGAATGAATCAACAGCAAGACTCAACACAAGGACCAACCAACATGGAATGAAGCCATAAAGAACAGTTACAGCAAGACTACATCCATGGAAGATTGAAGCATGTGGATATGACCACTATTCATGGAGCAAAGAAAGTTGTGTATGGCATGATTCCAGTTAATTCAGTAACTGCCATGGTTCTTTTTGACCCTAGTCCTCGCACTCGTTCATCTCTGTCAAGTTTGTAGCTCGCCTGAAGATAAGGGAATGGCCAACAAAGAAGCTCATAGTAGTTCGTACACCAACGGGAGAACTTGAGACAAACCGTGTATGTCGAGATGTTAGAGTCCAGATAAAGGAGAGTGAATTCATAGTGAAGCTGAATGTTTTGGAACTCTCCGGAATCGATGTTATCCTTGGACAAGGATGGTTAAAGGGTCGTAAAAGTGAGGTCAATTATTCCCGACGTTCAGTGTTTTTAAGAACACCATCAGGTGAAAGGATTGAATATCGAGGTATGCCGTTATTACCCAATGAATGTGCAAGGTCTGTTGGAAGATAGGAGCAGTAAGATTCAAGAGGTCCAGGATCGATGTCTATGTTGCAAGCATTATGGGAATTCTTGTCTTCAAGAGAAGTCAACCAAGATGAGGTCAAAGTGAACCCAAGTGGTGAAGTCAAGGAAGATAAGAAGAGGAAAGCAAATTCTTTCGAGCCACCGTTGTTACGTCACCGACAATTGAGTTCTACCCCAGTATCACATCCAGTTTCAACCCTTGTTCAGACCAGCCTAGATCAGCAGCATCTAGAAACTCCTCCAGTTAAGAACTTTCCACATGAGGTTTGCATAGATGGATGGACAATCACCTACAAAGAATTCCAACCACCAAAGCGAGTTAAGAAGCAAAATAAACTGGTAAAAGTCAATCCTCCGAGTCAGCAAGATGGCAGCACATCAAACAACACTTCTATCGCAACAGATCCAACCAAAGGAAGATGTTATCATTGTCAACAGGAAGGACATTATATCAGATCCTGCCCCAAAAAGATCAACAGTCGACTCATGGAAGTGGCCCGAGCCCAGTCACTACAGAGTAGCCATCAACATGTGATGTCAGTGCCTGATGCAAAGGAAGTCCCTGATAATAGATGACAAATGAAGAGTGTACAAGAAAGTTGTCCTTGATGTTCTTGTAGATGTATCGTGTTCTAGTAGTTCTTGAGCCCTTATGTAATAAAACGTTAGTAGCAAAGTAAAGTCAAGTCTTTGGCCCATGTGTGGCCTGTGAATCTGTAATGTTTGTTGTTTGTCCTTATGATAATGTTTGTTTCGGATCTTTGTAATGAGTGCAATGATTTTGTGGGTTTCCTCACAATCTCATTTAGGTTTAGTTGATAGGTTTTATGCATAGAAGGTTGGGTTTCTGTTTCTTCTGTTCCCTCTATCCTGTCCTTTCGGAGCAGTCTATCTTTATCAGCTTATATCTATGTTTATGGATGTTCAAAAATCATGGAACAATTCTGGACACAAGTAGACTTCATGATCTTTCTGAGCGCAAGAACCACCCTGATAGCTGTTATGGTTTTGGAGTTATGAAATTCACAAGTTGATGCATCTGTGCTGTCTGGAATCTGGAATAGTTTCTGTTGTCTGCTGTTTTCGACGACCTTAACTACAGAATCTGGAAAAGTGTTCTACATGAAAGTTGTAGAGGATTTCATAATCTTTCCATAAAGGTAAACTGCAACTTCATTGGATAAACAGAGCTCGAGTTATAGCTGTTTTACTGCACTGCTGTTTTGCTACTCGCGAGAAATTTCAGAATTCTTGTTCTTACCTTTACATATGCATTTCTCTGGGATATCAGAAGTTGGTTATGGCTGTCAACATGCTGGGAATAATATGCAAGCTACCCTTTTGTGTTCTCTAGTTGATCCTTTCTTAAGGGGGGTAGTGCTTTGATCAACAGATGTTGAGGTTGCGAGTTGTCTCTCGTGGTACTTTATGAGTATGATCATCTATCCTTGCTCATGTTGTTTTTGTTGGTCACCTGATGACAGGAAATGTGGCACGCCATGAATCAGGATCCCCTTATGCCACCTCTCACTGATGATCACGAGTACAATGAAGCTGAGCACTATCAAAAAACAACAATGTTGAAGTTCAAGTTGGGAGTGTTCCGAGTCAGAATCCACAACAACGAAAGCGAAAAAGAAAACCCAAAAGAAGCTTACTGAAGTAAGTAGAGCACAGCGCAATTATACTAATGGAAGGTTGAGCAATATGGATTGGATAACATTCAAGGTGCTACAAAAATGGTTGGTGGTTACATTCAAGTGAGCTCAACACAAGTTTTTGCTCTGTTTGATCCCAGTGCTTCGCACTCTTTCATCTCCGCCGAGTGGTTAGAGAGCAACAAGATGGCGAAGTGTCCAACAAAGAGGCCCTTGATAGTTCATACCCCAGTTGGAGAAATACAGGCAGATCAGATGTGCCCGAAAGTCAGTCTTGTCATAAACAAGGAAAAAACTTACCGTAACCTTCATTGTTTTGGAGTCACTCAATATTCCTATGGTTCTTGGTAATGGATGGTTGTGTGCGCACAAAGGAGTAATTCATGGTACTCAATGCACAATGCTTCTAACTGCACCGTTGGGGAAAAGAATTGAGTATATGAGTATCAGGTTGTCAACTTCAATCTGAGAAAGCTGATGACTTGTACAATGGAGTGCAAACTAAGGATGTTATCGTGGATAATAATGAGCATATGGCTAAGAACACAGATGGGCAAACATCTTCAGTGGAAGTCGATACAAGAGACCATCTGGCAAATGCAGGATATCCGGTCAAGATTCTAGAAACAGTCTGGAGAACTTTTAATGGAAGAAGGTTTAAAGTGTGTAAGGTTCAGTGGAGTAACCTAAGTGAAGAAGAGGCAATGTGGGAAAACGAGGAACAACTGCAGACCAAGTTTCCACATCTCTTTGAGTTGTAAGCCAATCAAGTTAGCGATCAAGATAAATTGGGATAATCAAGGGTAATAATCTTTTCTTGGAATCTTTGTTCACAAGATATGATCATGAAACATCAGTGGTTTGATAAGCTTGGTATACAAGTGTGAAGTGAAAGTGTTATCAAGATCTTTTCTCGTCTCTCTCCGGTGCTCTGAGTCTCTCCTGAATCTCGGGACGAGATTCTCTTAAGGGGGGTAGATTGTGACCCTAAAATTTGCCCAATTTTAAAATAGGTAAAAATGCTCCTTTATTAATTTTTGGTGTGCATTTAATCTAGGATTAAATAATTTTCATAATATTAAAATTTGGATAGCAACATGATGTGGCATTCATGCTGGTGCACTTTGAATTTTTGAGATGAGTGGTTTTGGTCAAAACTTGGTTGAATTCAAATTCTTTTTGAAATGGGTTTGTTTTGAGCTGGAAATAAAAAGAAAAGGCTTTATTTTCTTTTCTCCCCCTCTCCTTGTTTTCGGCCCGAGCGGCCTGGTGGCCCAGCCCACCGGCCACTCCTCCCCTCCTCTCTCCCTCCTCCCTCCCCGCGCTGGGCCTTTCCCCTTCTCTCTTTCCTCGCGCGGCCAACAGGCCGGCCCATGCTCCGCGCCGCGCCTGCAACCGGCCGCCGCGCCTCCTCCTTCGGCCTCTCGCTGACGCTTCGGCCCCGCTCGTCGGCGCCTTCAGTTCCCCTCCTCCCCAACCTCCCGCTCTGCTCTCGACTGGCTGAGCGGCAACCGCCGCCCTCCGTGTCCGCGTCCTCCGCGAGTCGTGGGAGCGACCCGCTCGCCTCCCCTCGGCCATAAAACGAATGCGGCCGCGGCCGCTTCCCCGCTTCCCTTTCCCTCAGTTGCCTCACTCGCGCACGCAGCAGAGCACCAGAGCCGCGCCGCCGAAGCCCTCCGCGCCATTGCTGCCGCCCGCCGCCGTCGACCCGTCGATTCGACGCCGCTCCGGCCGAGTGCGACACACTCTGAGTTTCGCCGCGTCGCGGTGAAGTAGCCGAGCCTTCTCCTCTTCCTTGCGCTCGGATTTGCCCTAACCGTCGCGTTTTTCTTGAGCAGTGTGGCCGCCGCCGCCTCTCTCCGTCATCCGCCGCCGTCAGTGCCTCCCCGCCGCCTCCTTAGCCGCGGTGAAAATCCCTTGCCTCCCTCTGTCTCTCGGTTCGCTTGGCTTAGCCTAGGGTGGGCTCTGCGACCGAGTCCGTGAGCTCCGCCATGCCATCCATGGCGTTGCGCGCACGACGTCGTGCGGGGAGCCGCGACGTCGCGGCCTGGGCGCGCCGTCGGCCCGTCCCTCGCGCACGCGCCGCCCGATCTAATCCCTGCCGTCCGTCATCGATCCGACGACGCAGGATGGCCCATACCCCTTCGGGGGAGTTTTTGCTAAAGAGTCCTCCGAAGATCCCAACCTCAACCCGCACTCCAAACGGCACTATTCCCCGAGTCTTGAGAATCTTCCTTTAAGCCCCCTGTGCTTCTTCTTAATCGAGGCGCAGTCCAGCCCAGAGAAAAATCCGTTTCCTTTTATTTTAAATGCCGAAAATAGTTTCAGTTAATTTACAGTTTTGCCACTACACTAAAACGCTTATAAAATCCACGTTTTAGCTCCGATTTGATCCGTTCAACTTGCGTTAGCTTCGTAATTTAGTTCCCTACCCGTTTATGCCTCTGTTAGTCAGCTTAGGTCAGTTTAGTTTCAGGGTCCAAGTTAATCTCGTTTAGGCCTTTAGAAACCCCGTTTCGGTCGTATCTTTCGTGCCGTAACTCCGTTTTCAGTGAACCAAATATCGTCGTGATCGTAGGATCGAGTACTTCTGTTTTATCAAAGTTTTATTTATGTTTACCACTGTTGGTGTACTGTTCTAATGGATAGCCTTGTTTGCAATGCATGTGTGCGCTTGGATGCCTGTGTGGTGTTCTGTGATCGTATGTCCAGTCGGTGAGTTATGCATCGGTGATCAAGAAGAAGTTTGTGATCAAGAGTCAACCTTTGATCAAGAGTCAACCTTTGGAAATCTACAAGACAACAGAAAAAAAAGGGATCTTGAGTTAAGGCAAGTATAGCAATCGAGTTTTCTCTTCGCAATCATGATCATGTTACTTAATTAATGTATGCATCGAATGATAAAAATGACTTATTAGCAACTTAAGAAATTATCTGTACAAGTGCCTTCGGGTTTTACAGTGCAACTGATGGGGGTTATATGGCTCTGGCTTTAGCTCAGTATGAGGACCTTTTCTAGCTTGTTAGAGGTTACCCTTGTGGCGCCAATGGGGGATAGCAGACTGGGGATTCCCTGTGACTGGTTGAATCACCCAGACTGACTAATGAAACCTAGCGGCCCTAACTTGTTAGACGAACCTTTGAAAGGCTTCATCGTGAACCCTGCCGACTTTCCTTGGAAGTGAGTTAAGAGGCTGATCACCTCGGGCAAATGGGCAATTCACGTCTCACAGTGAAAGTGTACACCTTTGCGCAAAGTTTATTAAACTGATATATCAGCCGTGCTCACGGTCACGAGCGGCCTTGCAGACCTTTTACATTAAGATTATGACTTTTGTTGGTTAACATGTTCATTGTTTACCATTTTATGCTATTCATTATTTATGTTACATTGATCATGAAACTCGGGATCTATATCCTTGTTGCTATACTTGTTGAGTTCAACATGGACTCACTCTTGTTTTCCCCCACGCACCCCAGTCTCCATCAGAGTCGCGCAGCGGAAGCGTGGTGGTGACGCAGATGAGTTTCCTAGAAGGCCGATGGTAGTGCTAGGCATAGCTTAGGCTTGTGGTCAACCAGTCAGTTGTTCCCTGTGAAGTTGGTGTCTCCATCTGAAGATCAGAGTGTCTTTCCGCTGTCTGCTCCTTAAGGTTAAGTTCTTTGTGTTTACACGTTATATATGAGCATTGTCTTTCGATATTACCCTTTATTTGTGGCTATATGTGAGATTTGACTTCCTGGGCTCACATATGGTGTATACCTGGTTTTGTCCTTAAAACCGGGTGTGACAGAAAGTAACCTCTAAACCCTCTCATGTGAAAGATGCAATACTCTCATTGCTATGAGGCACTGTATGGAAGGTTGGCAAGGCCTTAATATGTTCTATTGGCTTTTTAAAGCAAAGATGCTGTCCTACAGAGTATTCTTGAAAGAACATACTATATGAGCCATGACTGTTAACGTCGCAGTCTATGAGATTAGGGTGATCTCTAGTAAGCTCATGAAGAGACCATGGAGTATGACGTATAGCTCCACCCACGGAGAAAGGCTATTGGCAGCCAGGTACTAGTTTAACTTGAGTAAAACTTGCTTCACGCAAAACTTGCAATTCAAGGCATAGTCCATTGTTCAAGTTGTGAATAAGTGTAACTTAAGGTTATAGGCGGAAGTTCAACTTAACAGTCTCTGCTAAACACTAGTTATCAAACAGTAGCGGGAACAGGCAAAACTCTAAATGGGAATTTGAGATCTAGTGGGGGATTGTTAGAATTATATGGGCTTGGCCCATTAACAAATTCTGAAATTCATAATAAATCTCAAAGGCCCATTCATGTGTGAGCAAAGAGGGGAAGTGGAACTCTTTAGTCCCACCTTGCTAGTGGAAGGGGAGGAGGACTTGCTTAAATATGGAAGTCCTCTCCACTTCCTCAAGTCTAGTGTGAGAAGGAGAAAGAGAAACCCACACGCGCGCGCTCGCTCACCTCGCCTCGCCGGGCCGGGCGGGGCGGGGCGGAGCGGAGCGTGGCGTGGCGACTTGCGCGGGTGCGCGGCACCTGCTTGAATGGTCCGCCGAAATCCGGCTCCTCGCCTTGCGGGAGCGCGGTCTCCTTTTGCAGTTTTAGTTTTTGGTTTCTTGGCCTTCAAGTTGCAGAGTCCTAAACAGTTACGACTCAAGAGTCCTAAACCGATTTAGATCGTGATCGCGACACGAGGTCGGTTCAACAGGGCTATATAAGCAGCCTATCGGCCACGCCAAAACGTATCTCAACACCTCTCGAGCTAGGGTTTGCCTCATATCACTTTTGCGCTGCCGTCTAGTCGTCTCCAGTCCGTTCGCTTGCGTGCACCAGCGACCGGGCGAGCAGGTCTTCGGAACTCTCGTCTTTGTGATCCTGCACCGGGAGAAGGCGAATAAGGTTTTTGGAAGCGCTCGTCGCGCGACTGCTCTCGTCTTCAACAACGGGTCGTCTACCGTCCAAGTCAGGCGGCACTGCGTCAAGACGTACTCGTCGTCAACTGCTCCGAGCTCTTCCTCCAGCGCTCATCAAGGATCGTCCAGCGCCGATTCCGCCACCGTCTTCTCCAGCATCAGAAAGGTACGCCGTTCGTGATCTAATCTCTATGCTTATATCAGATCTTATGCCTTTGTTCTTGCTTTTTAATCTATCTGGTGTACGAGCTATGTTTACACCGGTTGTCATGTATGAGATCATGTTATGCATGTTTTGCTATGCTAGTAAACAATACAATCTGAGATATCTAGATCATCAATTTATCATGATTTATTTTCTGGTTTTAATCTGGAAATTGCTTATTCTTTTAACAAGTACAACTTACCAACAACTTCATAAGTTGTTGTGAACCGTTTTTGTTTTTTGTTAAATACTTTTTAAAACAACTTCTTTAGGTCAAGCTCTTTTTTTAATGCTCACACAAAGAAACGAAGAGAGGTAAAACTGAAAAGAAAGTAGTTTTTCATAGTTCTCTTCCTTATTTCCATCTCTCAGTCATAAGTGGAGTTGTCGGTCGGTGAAATTATTTGTCAAATAATTTTCTTAAAACAGCTCAACTTCACTAAGAAAGCAACTCGTAAAACTATTTTCTAAAAAAACCCAGTCTTAATAGTGAACCTTGGCAGTGCTAACTAGAAAACTGCACAGAGTAATTTTGTCGATCGTTTTTCCATTTGAGCTAATTACCCTAAAATATGATCGAGTTTACCCTGAGCGGCTCACGAGCCTCAAGTTTATAAGCTATGGATAGTGTTTTGTTGTTCTTGCTACTCACTAGTGAAGCTTTGTGCTGGTGGTTCTAGCAGTATTTTCACTGACGTCTGGCGCCACCTCCAATGTGAAAGACTAGTACAAATCGTGAATATTATAGACATCTAATTGAGAACCGTCACTATAAATGATTTTATTAGTGGTTTCCTAAAAAACGCCATTGTAAATTAATTTACATTGTTTTGTTAAGAAAACCACCACTATAAATAATTTTTTAAGACAAAAAATCAGGCTAAAAATAGCAAAAAAAATCCACAAAGAGGATCGAAAGAGGCAAGAACACGCATTTATAAGTAATTTTCTTTCTTTTTCGCGACAAATCCGAGCTATGTGCGGCCACCAAGATTCATACTCAACAGCTTAACCCTCACGCATTACGCCTCTTACCAATGCACCATAAAGCCTAAAGGACATACCCAGTGCAGAGAGCTCCCGCTCTGTGTGGGGTTTGTGACTAAACAGTAAAAATATATTTCCCTTAGTATTCACTCCTGCATATTTTGAAATGGAGATTTAAAAGAAAGATTCAAATAGAAAAAGTTTCAGGTACAAAGTTTTAGATCTCGTTAAGATCTACAACTTTGTTTTGGATCATTTTCTCATTCGAATTCATTTGAATTTTTTTAAAATAAAATCATTAATATTAAAACATAATTTATGCACTCTAAAATTTTAAATAAAAAGGTTGTGAACTATAAAGTTGTAGAACTTTTTAAATCCTATAGTTTTTGTTTAGACCGTCCCTCCATCCGAGATCATTTGAAAACCCCCAAAAAATAATTTGAAATTATTTTGTAGTGGTGCTAGGTTAAAAGAACTACCGGTATAAATATATTGATACTAGTTGTTTTCATGAAGCTACGGCTATTAGAAATCATATATTTTTACTAGCGGTAAACTTACCAAAGCAACCAGTAAAAATAGATGGGGGTTCATGGTTTAGACACATAGTTTTATTTCTATAAGTAGCGCCTATATGTTATCAGCAAAAATCAATTGTGTACTAGCGACTATTTTTTTATTATTATTATTAAATTTTCTCCCAATTTTAGGAGGCAATTCTAAAACATTATCCAAAAGGGAGAAAATTAGTAGAAGGCCCCGTTGGACAACTATTCTTGAGCTAACAGAAAGTTAGCTATAATGGTTGGCGCCTTTTCAAAGGTACGTATTTGCAGTGGATGGTTTCGTGACTAGATTCCCATACGCATCTTATTTTCTCCCATTTTTATTGATAAATAAATAGATCATAGGGATTACATCAGTGGATGACCATTGCGATATCCATGAGGGAAATGTACTCAACTTTTATTCCTCAGCGGAATTTCACCCCCAACTGTTGACAGATGCAATTTTGGGAAACTTTTAAATTTTAAATTTCAAAATCTATAAACATACAATAATATTTTGGGACCCTAAACAGTTTTAAATCAAAAACTTTTCAACTACAAAGTTCTAGATCACGTCGAGGGCTACAATTTTGATATAAATGTTGTCTTCATTCGAGTTTATATGAAAAAGTTATGAATTATTTATTAATATAAAGTTTTTAAATTGTCATGTTTAAATCTAGATGAGACTCAAAACAAAGTTTAGGGATTAGAATGATACAACTGACTAAGTTTGAGCACCTAAATGAGTGATTTGCAAGTTTAGGGACCGAGATGACATAACCGAACAAGTTTGAGGACCTAAACGGTCGATTTACGAGTTTAGGGACCGGAATAACACAACAGTACAAGTTTAGGGACCGCTGATGGACTTTACTCAAAAATATACCACTAGATTAGTAATAGAATATATTTTCATAATAATTTTATTTAACGACATAAATACTAATACTTTTTATTATAACTTTAGTCAAATTTTAGTCAATTTGACCGGCACGGATCCCATAATTACATGTTTTTATGGACGGTGGGAGTACGTATCAAGTTTGTGCGTCTAGCACACTAATTATTAGGAGGAATATTGTCGGTTACACCGATACGACTGAAAGAAATTAAGAGCTTAGAATTGAGTACACACTTGATGGTGTATACTAGTACAATGCAATATTGGAGAACTTACGTAGTAAGCATATAATGGAAGTGGACCTCCTCCACAACGTACTCTAAAGTAGGTAAGAGAACTAGTAATACTTAAGGCCATGCATATGCATGCATATATATCGTGCTTGATGAGCTACCCGGCCGACCCTAAAGACATACCAACCAACCAAGCAACAACTAACTACTCAGACACAAGTGCCATACATATGAGAAATATTGAATTCTAAAACATTTAGAAACACCTTTATTGTGAAAGTGTGAATTAATAATCTTTCCAAACTCTTATCATAAATTTAAAAACCTACTTAGAGCATCTCCAATGTTTGGAAAAATTGACTTGAGAAAAGTTGTCATTTAGCAACTTGCTAAAACTTTTGGCAAGTAAATTTTTCATGTATCTCCATAGTTTGGTAAAAATAACATAGAAAAGTAGGTGCGAGAGAGAGAGTGGGGCGGATTCCAACTTGGTAAAATAACATAGAAACGCAGGATAGCAAGTGAAGCTGACTTGGTAAATATAACAACTAGATGGCCTCCGATTCCAACTTGGAAAAATTTAGCAAGTCATATATACCAATCTGTTGGAGAACGTTTTTTCTTCTTTCCCAATAAAACAAGGATAGCAAGTCATTTTCCACTATTGGAGATGCTCTACTTAGTATACAATACTATTGAGAGCTCTTAGCTTAGTTCATAATAAAAGGATATACATTTCCAAGATATAGGAGATATTATATAAGAAACATAATAACGGATTATCAGGTAAGCAAGGAAACAAATAGATCAGGGCCGAGTATATGCATGCTTGTAAATTGATGCATGCATGCTTGCAACCCAAGGAAATTCTGAGATAAGACGAGAGCATCACACATATCATTGTCACATTTAATTTGTTTCTTCGTTCTTTCCTGCGTCGTGATTAGGACGACGGAGAGAGATTGAATAGCAATAGCAGGACAAATGAATGAATGGGACTCGTGTACCGAACTTGATGTGGTGGAGAAACTAAAGTGCAGTTCGCATGCACAGCTAGCCCAACCAGCTACCTGATGCCCACCTCACCTGCAGGCTGCACTGCATAAGCTGGAGCTTTGATTTGTAGCCAATCAAGCTTGTTGGTCGTCTTGCCAACACCAAGATTATTCTGCTGCGACGATGCCGCAGTTTCCATGTTTAGTTCTCAATTTTTTAAATAATTTCTCGTCACATCGAATCTTTAGACGCATGCAAGATAACATTAAATGTAGATATCTACAAATGTCAAGATGAATCTTTTAAGTCTAGTTAGTGCATGTTTAGATAAAGTTTGTCAAATATAACAACAAAAGTGCTATAGCGGTCAGAACAATTTTTTTGGGAAATGAACATCCTTATCTCTATTGCAAGCACCAAACTCCGATTTGTAATGGGCAGTTAGGACACAAATATACTACTTTTGCGGAATACAGCCAGGATGACATCGATCATCATAATTATAAAATGCTGCAAGCTCTAGGACTTCATTGCACCGGTATAGCTACTAGAAACTTTGGGAAATTTTAAGTGTCGGCAGTGCATATGGCGTTGAAAGGAGTGAATACGCATGTGTTCACTGTCCATGTCTGGCTGACTGGCTGACAGAGCTCCCAAGAAAAAGGTAGCACGCAGAATATGCTTTGGCTTCAATTGCAAGTACTTAACAGTACTTGGAGTCCAGAATCAGTCACCTAACATCAAGAGTGCATGCATGTGGGCATATCAATCCGTTAAATAACAAATAATGGACTAGAGAACCTCTAAAGATTGAAAATTAACAGCGACATTTCGTTTATGACTTCTATGGGAATGAAAAAAACAACAACAGAGTTAGTAGTTGCATTATAGAGAAGCAGAACAACAAGCCAACTACACGAGTTGGAAGTGTTACAAGGTGGAGAGTAGATGATGCATCACCTACTCTCAAATTGTTTCCTTTCGTTCGTATATAGAGTATCACACAATTTAAGCTGGCAAATGTATGCTTTGTGTAAGAAGGGAAACACTGTATGAATGGATTGATTATATTGATGTATGGCTGAGAGCTAGCACTAGCCTCTATAACACTAAGACTAGTACAATCTAACATCCCCGCAGTCATAGCAGGAGTGCCGCCTCAGATGGTGAGACTGAAGAAGAAGTCGACAAACATCCCCTTGCAGTCACAAGTTGGTGCGGTGCAGACGCTGGGTGTGGAGAGAAAACCGACGAGGACTCATGCAGATGATAGATAGCCCTTTGTGCCAATGTTGATATAGTGGAGGTAAGTTGACGTGGTTGAAGAAGCCGTGCTGGAGGTAGCCGAGGTCGATGTAGTCGTGGTACAGCTGCAGACACACAAGGGGCGCCAAGATGATGATAGAGACACGTGTTAGTGCTATATGAAAGGATCAAGATGCCCAAGAGGGGGGGGGGTGAATTGGGCTTTTCTAAAACTTTAGCAAGAATTAAAACCTATTAAGCCCAATTAACCCCCTTGTGCCTAGAAGTGTGTTTCTCTCTCTTCTATCGCATAAAAGACCAAGTCTATGCCACTCCTACTCTAGCAAAGCAATTCAATAGTGAATGAACAACAAGTGTAATGCAGAATTGAATTGCTTGAAAGTTAATGCGTAAGTAAGGGAGTAGAGATGACGAGACGATCTTTTTGCCGAGGTATCGAGGTGTCGGCACAACCCCCTAGTCCTCGTTGGAGCACCCGCGCAAGGGTATCGCTCCCCCTTGATCCGCGCAAGGATCAAGTGCTCACTATGAGCTGATTCTTCGCCGCTCTGACCCGGTGAATCGCTCACTACCGGTCACAAGCTAGCTTGGGTCATCCACAATGCCACCGGATGCTCTCCAAGCTTCACGATCACCACCAAGCCATCTAGGTGATACCGATCACCAAGAGTAACAAGCTAGAACTCTCACTTGACCAAGACAAGGTCAAAGAGATGGATGGATGCACACTTGCTACTCAATTCTCACTAGGAGGTCACTAATTCTCCCAATTAGCAATTCACTCAACCTCACTAGGGCTCTTGCACTATCTCACCTCACAATGTGTCTCTCAGCAGATGGAAGTGGCAAGAACACTCTAATGGATGAGGGGAAGGAGTATAAATACTCCCCCAACCGGTCATCCAAAACAGCACCAAACATGTGCTTCTGCGTGGGCATCGGACGCTCCGATGCTAGGCATCGGATGCGCCGATGACCTCGACCAACGGTCGACTGTACCATCTTGTCAGACCTGTTAAAGGAGCATCGGACGCTGGGCAGCGTCCGATGCCTCCACATCGGACGTGTCCGATGCGGATTTACCCTCTCTGGAACCTCTCTGCATGGCCATCGGACGCTGGCCCTCAGCGTCCGATGCCAGCGCCCGGTGCTACCCCAAATCCACGCGCACGTGAACAGTGGCATAGGCGCGTCCGATGCCACGCACCAGACTAAACCCTAGTCTGAGTGAGCATCGGACCTCACCAGGCCAGCGTCCGATGCCCATAACAAGGGCAAAACCAACCCGGACCGCGATGCGGCCTTAACGACTTTCGATCCTCTCGACATAAGGCATCTCTCTGAGCTACCTAGGGCTATGAAATAACAAGTGTGCACCACACCTACCTCAATAGACTCATCTAGGTCAAGCTACTGATTCACGCTCCCCTTTATAGTACGGCCAAAGAAAAAAAAAGACCTAAGACTACCTAAGTGTCCTCCAACACATATGACACTTAGCCTAGACTACAACCGTCTTCGTCGTTCGTCCTTTGAAAACTGAAACGATATCCATCGCCAGGGGAATGAACTCCATATGCCCGTATCGTCGCATTACGTGACCTAATTCAATCATGTTTCTACAAAACACACTTAGTCACAATATCTTGTGTTTCAATCCTGTCGGTGTTTCGTACCCGGGGTATCACACCAACGAGTAATATGATCGCGTGTTCTTCTCTTCCTGGATGGTGATGCAAGAGGACACAAGGATTTATCCTGGTTCGGGCAAAGAAGGCCCTACGTCCAGCGGGGGGGGGGGATGTTCTTGTATTACTTGCACCTAAGTGCTTGTACAGGGGCGAATACAAGCTCAGTGAGCGTGGACCGGAGTCCGGACTCGTGCCTGTGTGTGGACTCGTGTGTTGTGTCCGTCCTCTCGAATGAGGGCCCTGGTGTCCCCTTTTATAGAGCAAGGGGAGGCCAGGGTTACATAAGGGTATTACAGGTGTCGGGGCGTACGGTGCCCCATACGGAGAAGGGTAGGAACCCTGTCTTGTCGGGGCCACTGGAGCCGATGTGATCGTTGCTGTTGAGGCGTCCTTGGGGCGTGGCTTCCATCCTGGGCGCGGACGTGGTGGCGCGGCGAGGTGGGAGCCGTACAGCACCCATCCCGGAACGCACAGGACGCGGCGGGGTCCCTTCGGGTCTTGGGGTACCTGTCCACCAATAGCATGAAAGTAGTTAGGGCTCGAAGGGCGCGGAGCCTGCCTCGAGATGGCGCCTGCGGGGGGCTCGAGTCCCCGCAGGTATGGGCGAGTTCCGGGGAGCCTGGTCGTACAGCGGAAATCCGGGTCTCGAGATGTGACCGGGACGTGCCACAGTGCAAGGTGTGGTCGAACAGTGCTGTGCTGGTGCCTTTTAGCCCATGCTTGTGGTGAAAACGAGACTTGACTTTGCCCTGGTTATTGTGGTACACGTCGGGCTGCAGAGGACGTGACTGAAGTAGGTGGATGTATTAAATGCGTGGTATGGGGCTGGCATCCTACGTCTGCACCGCTCGAGGGGGCATAGAGCGTCTCGAGGGATAAGCCGCTGTGCCAGAGGGGCTCGAGGTCCCTGCGTGGGGTCTCGAGGTGTGATGTTCGGCTATGGGGGGCTAGAAAGGTAGTGGAGCGCTTGCCCGAAGCCCGGGGGGCTCGGCGAGACGGAAAGCGAGTGTGCGCCCGAGGCCTGGCTTGGAGGGCTCGGGCGAGACGGAAAAGAGCGCTCGCCCGAGGCCTGACATGGAGGGCTCGGGCAGACGGAAAACGAGCGCTCGCCCGAGGCCTGACGCGGAGGGCTCGGGCGAGACGGAGAACGAGCGCTTGCCCGAGCCTGACCTGGAGGGCTCGGGCGAAGCGGAGAACGTGCGCCGGCACGTGGCCTGACTTGCTGGGTTTATGAACTGGTGTTCTAGGTTTAACTTATGCGTTGATTGGGGTACCCCTTTGGTGTTCCCCCGACAGTAGCCCCCGAGCCCTTGTTTGAGTGCTTGCGCTCGAGCAGGGGCTCTTGATTGGGATCTCGAAGGCTTGGCCGTGCTGGTTCCGTGGGTGTCGTGCGAGCGATACCCGCGGGTGTAGTCCCCGAGGCCACGAGGGAGTGGTTTGAGCTCTCTCGTGGGCTTTTTGCGCGTTTAGTTGTGATTTTTAGGTTCGGGGGTGTCGAGCCCCCGAGTTTTTTAGACCCTCTTTCGTCGAGGGGTGCCAGGCTGAACCGGCCGGCCGGCTCTTCAAGCTGTCCGGCACGCCGGTTGCCCTGGCTTGTCATCCCGCAATTCCTTTCGATCGGATGCGAGGGGGGATGCCTCGTACTACCACGAGTGGGTGAGTATCGAGGTTCCGGTGAGCTGATAACGGGGAATCCAAGTGAGACCTCGGGCCCCGTCTTGCCTTCCTGAAGAGGCTTCGTCGCTTGGAAACCTTCTGCCCAGTGGGCGCGCCTTTTTAGGCGGAAACCGTCAGGGTGCGGAGATCGTGGCGCCGTGTGTACCTGTGAACAGGCTCGAGATGCGGTTCGGTAGTAATATTAAATATTCGTGGTAACCTTTCCTTTGTCGTGGGAGACTCCGTCCGAGGCTTGGCTCGGAGGGCTCGGACGAGACGGAGAACGAGCGTTCGTCCTGGGCCTGGTCTCGAGGACTCAGGCGAGACGGGGGTCGAGCGTTCGCCCGAGGCCTGAAAATCTCATGTTCACACAAAGAAAAGAGATTAGTCGTAACTGTCCGAGTTTTTAGACCCTCTTTCGTCGAGGGGTGCCAGGCTGGACGGACCGGCCGGCTCTTCGAGCTGTCCGGTACGCCGGTTGCCCTGGCTTGTCATCCCGCGAGTCCTTTCGATCGGACGCGAGGTGGGATGCCTCGTACTACCACGAGCGGGCGAGTATCGAGGTTCCCGGTGAGCTGATAACGGGGAATCCAAGTGAGAGCTCGTGCCCCGTTCGATAGGGGTCGACTGTGGCCCGGAGGCGGTCTCATAAAGCATGGGTGCTCAGTCTGCAGGAGTGCCGGGTCCATTCGATAGGACCCGGTGGCTCGATGCCTCCCTCCGAGGGGATCTCACTGCATGTCAGCTCCCCGCCTTGGATACACGTAAGGGGCCTCGAGGGCTTAGACCCCGAGTGATGCCGCGAATGGCGCCTCTTGGTGTCCCTGACTCGGGCGCTCAATCCGGCTGTCGAACCCTTTTTGAGGGCCAGCCTTCGCTGCTTCGAGACTTAGGGCCGGGCCCGTTTTTACCTTTGTGAAGAGGCCTCCGTCGTCTGGGAATCCTTCTGCCCGTTGGGCACGCCTTTTTAGGTGGAAACCGTCGGGGAGAGCGGCGGGCGCGAAGCCGGAGCGACGGTCGTGGCGGGCCCGGGTAGTGGAGCGAATGGAGAGGTAACGCGTGTACCCTGCATCCGGCTCGAGACGCGGTTAGGTGGGGCGCATTGAATGCATTCGGTTACCTTTTTACGTCGTGGGAGATCCCGCCCGTCTGGGTTTCCCCCTATAAATATCGAAAGAGGGGAAAAGGAACCCTTTACTTTGCCTTTGCCTTCGCCGCCGCCGTAGCCTTCACGCGCCCTCTCCTTCGAGCTAGTCGATTGGGGATTTCCGGCCGCCCGTCCGCTGCTCGGATCCGCGCCGCGCCACCGTCATGGCCGCCAGACACAGATGCTGCCGGCCGAGGACTGGAGCCCGTCGAAGGTGACGCAGAGCGAAATGGACATCGCTGGTGGCCCAGGGGCTTCTGCGCCCCAACCCGGAGGAGGACCCCATGGTGGGTTATCCCGTCGGCGGAGCACCGGAGCCGCACCCGCCGGAGGGTTACGTGGTGAGCTTTCGCGCGCTACCACCGTATGGGCTCGCGTCCCCCGAGCCGCTTCTTGCGAGGGCTGGCCCACCATTTCGAGGTGGAGCTGCAACACTTCTCCCCCAACTCCATCTCGCACGCCGCCATATTCGCCGCGGTGTGCGAGGGGTACCTGAAGATGGAGCCGCACTGGGAGATTTTCGTCCATCTCTTCCGGGGCGAGCTCTTCATCAAGTCCCTGAAGCCCAGCGGGAGGCGGCCCGTGCGCATGGGCTCCCCTTGCCATTACCGCGAGGCGGGGACCCTCGTCGGCCAATGTCCCCCGCGAGTACCTGCGATACAAGCTTTCCCACCAACCAGCCGGGTGGGACGACCATTGGTTCTATCTGCGGAACGAAGGTGGCCTCTTTCCGCAGTACACCGGCAGGGTCCTCACTCAACGCCCGAGAAGTGGACCTGGGGCGTTGCGGCGGACAGGCAACGCCACCTGGCCCGCTGATGGGATGATGAAGACGCTGGTGGAGGACGAAGAAGCTGACCGTGCAAGCGGTCATTTGGGCGTTCCACCACGAAGAGTCTCCCGCTGGCGGACCGCCCCCTTTTATGCACGAGATGGGCCCGCAGGCTCAGCTCGAGGCGCTCAATCGCTCGAGGATGGCCGAAGGGAGGCTGTCCCGGAACGAGGGCGTCTCCCGGGTGTCAATCACGATCCAGGGGCGTTCGTCCCTGAATACTCCAACCTGGTTGCGATGGCACCCGACGAGGGGTGTCTCGACCTGGTAAGCCTCCTCGAGTCGAGCTATCTCGAGCCTCCCTCCCTCCTCCTTTTTTCCTCCTTCGATCCTTTTGCATCCGTCTTGTGGTTTGTCTCATCACGCTTCTTCTTTTTTCAGGGGGCATTTACTTGTCGCGCGTCGAGGCCCCCGGTGAGGGAGGACGCCGCGGATTCTCAGGTGAGGCGCCTCTCTGCTCAGAAGGACAGGAGAGCAAGGATGCCAAAAAGAAGAAAGAGAAAAAACAAAAACTTGCGTCGCTTAGCTCGGGAGCAGAGACTGGCGAAGGCTCGTCGTAACCGTCAGCCTGGGGACGGGTCCCCCGAGCTGAGCTCCTCGAGCTCGGAGGAGAGAGTGGTGATGAGGAGGAGGGCGACGACGAGGGGATGGATGCGCGCTTGATGCGCGCGGGGCTCGTCGATGACAGGGCTGACCGCTCCTCTGTGCAGGAGGGTACACTGGAGGTCCCACCGACAAAGGGGTCGCGCGGGACGCAGCCGCGGAAGGCGGCGCCGATCCCTGCCTCGTCGGGGGCCCGAGGTCCGTCGAGCTCCGCGCCGGATGTGCCCCCGGTCGTAAGGAAGCCCCGGACCCGGAGCGCCTCCGCCACAGCGCCAACGGAGGCCGCCCCCGCGTCAGCCCAGACGGGGGGTCTCGAGAGGGGTCGGGCTTCGAGAAGCGGTCGACAGGTCGAGAAGGGTTTCGGGCCCGACCGCCGCGAGCCGTCAAGGGCGCCGTCGAGCCCGCGGAGGAGCGGGCGCCAGGAGAGGCGTCGAGCCCGCGCCATCACGAGCGTCGGGAGGGAGCCCCCGAGCGTCTCGTGACCAGGGCGTGAGCGTCCCCGGAGTCCATCGCCGCACCGCCGCCGGGACCGGAAGCGGACGCGGGAGGGCGCGACCACCAGCGCGAGCGCCGGAGCAGGTCCCGGAGCCCGCGCCGGGCGGGCGCCACGACGTCAGCACGAGGGAGGTACGGTCGCCCTCCCGCGATGTGGGGCGGAAGGAGGGCTCTCCCTCGAGGTCGAGCCATGGGAGGCGTCGGGAGCCCTCCCCCCATCCCAGCCCTGCGGAGACGGCCCAGGCACAGGGCTCGAGCCGTGGGGTGGGCTCGAAGCCCCCGAGTGGGTCCGGCGATTCCGGGAAGAAGCCCAGCCGCCGCTTCGGGTGAGTAGTTTCCTTGGGTCTCGTCGGTAGTGAGGCTTCACCTCTTTGCTTTTGATGACGCGTGCTATCTCCGTTTCTCAGGGGAAGCGCTCCTACCAGGAGGTGGACCTCGCTTCGTCCAAGCGGGCCAAGACCTCGAGCCCCGTCGAGGCACAGGCACCTCGAGGTATGGCACCTTCCTCCGCTAGAGAAGCCGCTTGGCTGGAGAAGGCCCGAGCTGCCATGGCTCGAGGAGGCCAGATGATCGTCGCGAATTTTGGTGAGGCCGTCGCCATCGACCACAGGGTCGAGGTACTCTTCCTGGTTCTGATATCGCCGTCATCTCGTATTGCAGGGGCCTCAGCTCATGGCATCGAGCCCGCCACCACCATATCCGCTGAAGCGCTGCCTCCTCCCCCTCTCCTCCTCCTCCCGCGATGGTGCCAGCTGGGAGCGCCACCCTTCCCCTCACCACGACGGCTGTTCCGGGGAAGCGCCTGGGGCGAGCACGGCCCCGCCGGTGTCTGGGGCTGAGGAGACTGCGCCCCTCGAGGCCCCGACCGACACGAGCCGGGCTGCGGCGGAGGGAAAGGGGGAGAGGAGTTGGCAGAGGAGGAGCCGACGGTGGAGGACCTCCTGAACGAGCTGGAGCAGGGGCCGCTCCTCGCCGCGGGCTCGATGATGGTGGAGGCGCCCGAGGCGCCGGCTAGCGCCGA